>VDFB02000003.1:656017441-656161342 GCA_007258455.2 Sequoia sempervirens | reverse complement strand
GTCCCTCAAACATCTCTAACTAGTGAACAATGTCTAGAGCTGGAAGCTCCACAGATAGAGGTAATCTAGCCTCTTTGCCATAAACTAACATATATGGTGAATTACCAATAGACTTCTTAGGAGTCACTCTGTCTACCCAAAGTGCATACTTTAATTTAGTATGTCAGGTCCTTGATTATCCTCCATTGTTCTTTTGATAATCCTGATGAGATTCTTATTTGTGCTTTCAACTAAACCATTACCCCAAGTGTAATAATTTGAGGATGTATTCAAATGAATGCCATGTTTAATAGCCCAATTAGTTAATCTTAATTCCATAAATGCAAGAGCATTATCAGATATGATAGAGTCAGGAACTCCAAATCCGGTGACTATATATTCATAGAAGCTCAAAACTGAAGACTCTGTTGCTTCTTTCAAAGCTATTGCTTCTATCCACTGTGTGAAATAGTCTGTAGTTGTAAGCACCCACTTATGACCAGCATTGGAAGGTGGATTTATTAGCCCAATGAAATCAATGCCCCATCTCATGAAGGGCTGCTCCACTTGAATTGGATGCAGGGGCATAGTAGACAGCTTTTCCTTTCCTGAAAATAGATCACATTTGATACACTTTCTTGACAAGGCATATGTATCTTTGAACAAGTTGGGCCAGTAGTAACCAGCCCTCATGATTTTCCAAGCAGTAGTTCTTGGGGAAAAGTGACCTCCTGCAGCTCCATCATGAAACTCGTGAAGTAGCTTTTCAATCTGATCACTATGAATACATCTTAATAGGACACCATTCAGATCCTTTTTGAAAAGAATATTATTTACCAACACATATGGTATGGAATGCAATCTGAAGTATCTTCTTTTAGCTTTGTTTAGACCTAAAGAAAACTCACTAGTTTTTTAAAATTGGATCATATCTTGAACCCAGTTAGTTATCCCCATAGGCACATTGTCTTGAACATCCTGAGACTCGTTTGTGTTAGAAAGAATAGCATCATTTTCTAGTTCACTTTTACTGTTTGACCCTGTAGCAAGTTGTTCATAGAGACCCTTACCTCTAACCAATTTGGTGATCTTGCTATCTACATCATACTCCATGACCTTAGTGATCCACCCTGCTCTTTTTTCATTTAGATCTTTATTCAATAGAAATTCCTTCACACTTGAGTGTGCTACCAGAATATGAATCTTATTATTCGAAACTAGAGGCTTAAACTTCTTCAGACTTCTGATCACAACGAGAACATGCTTCTCAAAAAATGTATACTTCTCTTCATAATCAACAAGGACTTGACTGAAGAAAACAATGGGCTTCTCTAGATTATCCCTATTCTTCTGAACCAGCATAGCAGAGATTGAACTACTACTACCAAAAGCATATAAAAAGAAGTCTTTAAAGAAATTTGTATTTACCAATATTGGAGTAGATGCTAATGCCTCCTTGATTTCTCCAAACCTACGCCTTACCTCCTTTTTCTAGCTAAAAATTGCGTTCTTCTTAAGCATGGCGGTCAAAGGCTATAGCAAATTTGCAACATCAGGGATAAACCTTCTTAAAAAGTTAATTCACCCCAAAAAGCTTTGCAGACCCTTCTTGTGATTCGGTAATGGTAGCTCCAATATAGCTCTGACTCTTTCAGAATCAATGGCAACTCCATATTTTCACACTATATGGCCTAAAAGCTTACCTTCATGAACTGCAAAAATACTTTTTGTAGGATTGAGGGATATCCCATATTCTCTACACTTTTCAAAAACTTGCTTGAGGTGTGACGAATGTTCATCAGCTCTCTTGGAATAAACTGTAATGTCATCTAGATAAATCAGCATAATCTTGTTGATCAAGCTTTGGAACGCCATGTCCATGGCCCTCTAAAACGTGGCACTAGCATTAGATAAACCAAAAGGCATCCTTTTGTATGCCATGGTGCCCCACTTAGTTGTGAAAGCAGTTTTGAACTGATCTTCCTCTTTAACTAGCACTCGATTATAGCCCGAAAAACCATCCAATAAGGAAAATCTTTCAGAGCCAACAACTTTTTGTAAGATTTGTTCCATGGAGGGCAGCGGGTAGTGGTCTTTTAAAGATGCTTGGTTAAGATCCCTAAAATCTATGCAAAGTCTTATTTCACCACTTTTCTTCCTAACCGGAATAAGATTAGAAACCCAGGAGGTGTGTTTAATTGGAAAGATGATTCCCCCCTCAACTAATTTGGTCAATTCTCTAATCATTAAGGGCTCAAGCTTAGGATTCAAGGGCCTTTGTTTTTTTCTTACTGGCTTAGCATTAGGTTCTAACTCAATTGTGTGATGAGCAGTATGGGGATCAAATCCTTTCAAATCTGAATATTCCCAAGCAAAGACATCATAGAATTCTTGACATAAAGCAACAAAAGATTGTTTATCTTCATGTGAACAAATTTTTCCTATCTTAAGGAGTTTACCTTTGAAAATCTCCATTTCTTCATAATGTTCTTGTTTGATTTGCAAGCCAGCTTTAACCTTTTTAAGCTTATCATCAGTACTGAAAATTGACTCTAAGGTAACAAGACCTTTGGGTAGCTTATTTGTCCTCAACTGTATGACTTGATCATCATACTGCTGCTTGAGTTTTTCTTGATTCATCATAGAGAACTAATCTTCTTCGAGCAAGAAAGAAAGGATTTGCTTATCACTATCAAAAACTTGCCAGTGAAGATTGTTATCTGGAATTGATGGTCTGACTACAACCTTTACATACTGCTGCACTTTCTCTTTTCTAATGTCATCTGGAATATCAAATTGTACCCCAATGGCTGCAAGCCTATCAACATGCTTGTTCTAATTTCTTGGAATAGATACTAAGTTAAAGACATCAAAATCCTCAAGCATGTTCTACACTCTGTTTCTATAAGACTTTAGTGTGTCATTTTTGGCAACATTCAGGCCTCTTACTTGATTAACAATTAGCTCATTGTCCCCATAAACCTTCAAGTGGGTAATTCCTCTCTTCCTTGCCCATTCAAGACCTTGAACAAGGCCCTCATACTCAGCAATATTATTAGAACATGCAAAAGAAAAATGGAATGCAGAAAAATATTTATCACCCTGCGGAGATACAAGCATTGCACCTCCTCCAGCGCCATTTTTACTTCTAGAACCATCAAAATACATCTCCAATAATTCATTATGTTGTTGCAGTAGTTGGCCTGGATCCTTTTCAAGGTTAGGAATCTCTGCATTAGGTTCAAGTATGACATAGTTACCCATACTAGCATCTCGAATGAGGTCTTCAGGACTGCCCAACACATTTTCAACTGCCCATTCATGTAGAAGTACATCAGAAACAACTTCTACTTGAAGTTGTTGAGCGGTAGCCAGCTCATTGTCAGTAAAAGCAACACAATTTGCATTTGCAGCAAAAGGAGCAGCATTGATGGGATTTGGGTTATATGGCTCAATGTGATCCTTGGCCAACCTTTCAGATTTAATGGTAACCTTGGTTCCATATCTTGTTCTAAATAGCATATGTGACCAATCAGCTAACACATAACCTCCTATCTTGGCCGTAAAGTCTCTTGATAAGCACAAGGAAAAGAAAGGTGGAAGGTCTATGACACATATGTCTTGGGGAACTGAAAAATTAGGACAAGCATGAAGGGTGAGACTCAAATCCTTAATGATGCCTAGTGTATTAACGGAGGTACCCTCCAATTGGATTACCCCTTTCTCTAAAGGCTGTTACTTTAGCCCAAGCTTGTCAGCAATCTACTTTGGCATTACAGAGCTACTACCTCCACTGTCTACCATATAGTTATGAACTAACTTATCACCAATGATCACTAACACGTAGAAGGGAGGTGGTTTGACTTCTTTTCCTGCCTCTTTACTGGGCTACTTATCATTTTCTTGAGGATTATTTGTCAAAATAGTCCTAACTTGACCTATTGGAAACTCAGATTCATCAGACATTTTCAAACTTGTCAAGGCTAACTGTAACATATCCTTTTGACCTAGGATGACTAATGAATCCCACATAGACATTATTACATTTGTCCTTTTCATACTATCAAGAATGTTGAAAGGTACAGCTGGGTTTACTTTATTATATACCTTTATGCCAGTGTGATCAACTTGTAAGCGTGGTTGCTCCCTCAGTGGGAGTAGTTGATTTCCTTGCAAACCACTAGTCACTTGAGATGCATATGGTTCAACAACTAATGCCTTTCCTTTGTCAGCTACATGATCAAGCTCAAATGCTCTCCTTTTTTCCCTAGTGTTACCTACGACTGAGGAATTGTCCACATTCAACCCATAAAATTCTTCACCTTGCCAGTTGAGTAGGGTAGTATCATCTACAAACTGATCCTAGTGTTGTGGAGATGGCTCATTAAATGCACTCTGCTATGAACTTGAGGCATTTTGTACCATAAGTGCCTGATTGATGAGTCTATTTGAGCAAGTGGCCTGATTGTGGGGCTGGTTGCAAGGGTAGCACCACTCATCATCGGTTGCTAAGTTGTTTTGAGTAGGAACCAGGTCCTTGACTGCACTAACAGGTGCTAAAGCATAGGCCTGATAAGGCCTTGTATTCACATTCTGTCTTGGGCCCTAGTAATTTCCCTGGTAGGCTTGTCTATTCCCCCGGAATTGTTGTTGTTGATGTTGAAAAGGCTGACTTGAGGCCTGATTCTGCTGCTGATAAGGCCTAGAATAGGACTGTTGTTTTTTCAAGTTCACCAACTTGTTACCAAAAGTCTGTAAAAAAATTTTGATCTCTTATAACTCCTGTGATGGGTCTGAAGCAACACTTTCTTGTTTATCAATGGCTGGAACAGCAGTTGGTAGCATTGGTGCAACTGGTAAAGGTGTGAAAGGTGGTATTTGCAAAGGAATGTTTGCATGAATTTCTATAAATATAGGCATTGGAGACCTAGAAGCGAGTTTTCCAGCTTGTATTAAGTTGTTCTTAGCTTTGATTGCTATTTTGAAAGCATCTAGAAAAGACACTCCTCCCATTGGCTAAAAGACTTCTCTCTATCTGCTAATCATCCTGATGATGGATCATGGAGTATGATCCAAAACGTTGATGGAAAAAAACAACACACAGTTTTATCCAGAAGTCTTGACTACTTATGATAATGGACTATGGAAACATAATGTTATTGATTGATACCCTGCATGGAAGGGAACTACATTTCAAATCCAGGTAGCTAGAAAATTTGAGAATCAAGCTATATCGTTGTTCAGAGCCCTCAAAAGTATAAAAATGCGTATTCTGGAGGTGGCCTCACCATTGCAGGGATTCTATCCTAGGGTCTCTAAAATCTGAAGTTGAATTCATTCATCTACTCTTGTGGAGCCTTCTTAATTGTAGTTAATTGTTCCAATAAAGACAAGTTGTCAGACCTGTCTTGAAATTGTTTGTGCAACTTGTCTCCAAATTTGTCCCATGTTGCAATTGAACTTACTAGTAGGCTCCTATACCATTGCACAACTCTTCCTTTCAGTGAAGCAACTAGTAATTTCACTACAACATCCTCTTGGGTTATATGATGGACTCCACATAACAAAGCCACATCTCGCATGTGTTCAATTGGGGTAGTTTGGTCTTCCCCTGTGAAAGTTGGCAGACTCTTCAAGGCTACCATTGGAATATCATTGTGTTGTGTCAAATTCAAGGGGCTCCCTCTATTAAAAGCAACAAAGGGTTGATTCCGTAGAGCAACCATTGGAGGTGGATGAGGTGGATTTACTGGTGGAGCAAGGTGAGGTCCCACAAATGGAGGGGTAGACTGAGCTCTTCTAGAATAGATAATTGTTGCTCCTCCCTTTTCTATTGTTCTGCCTTGTCTTCTTGGTGGTGATAGCTGCTAGTACTCGAAAGGACCTAAGCTACTTCTTGTCTGAATTCTTCTCATAAACTGAAGAAGGTGCTGATTGTGAAGTTCTTTCCTTTTTATGGAGTCACCAAGTATGCCAAATGACTTCTATAAAGTTTGGAATTTGGTGGTTGAATACTAAACCAGCAGTTCAATTTAATTTTTGTCCCACCGGGTGTGTCAGAACTATTATCACCTGAAATTGCACCCTATTGAGCCCGATGTTCAACACCTCAATGTAACATTGGAAGACCTCTAAAGATGTGAGTTTCTTACAGACAGAGGTCAACCTCCGGAGAAGGTCGGCTTCCTTTGTGTTATCACCTAAAATTGCACCCTGTTGAACCTAATATTTAACACCTCAGTGTAACATTGGAAGACATCTAAAGATTTGGGTTTCTTACAGACAGAGGTCAACCTCCAAAGAAGGCTGACTTCCTTTGTGTTATCACCTAAACTACTAATTCTTTGAAGGGAAAGGGAGAAGAAAAATGCATAAAAATAAAGATTAAAATCTAAGGTGATACACCAAATTGATGAGGAATCATGGAATGAAAACAAGATGAGCATACACTGTGAAGCTTAACTTCAACCGTTTCACATACTCAACATAACTTCTTTTAGACTTATGCATCAATCTTAACAGGCTCAATCTACATACACATCTTAGGGAGGAAAGATAAATTTCATGGCTTCAAGGCATGAATTTAGACTAATTAAACACAGTTAAAGACTTGCATAATCAAAAGAGAGATACAAAAATGAGAGTGATTCAAGCATGAACACTAGCCTCGAAGGTAAACTCTATGTTGTATTCTAGATTCCAGTTGAGTTACGAAAACATACATTTAGTCAAGAAAGGATTTATAAAAATCACTAACTCTTTCGAGTGTATAATCTGAACTATTTACAAAAAGGCAAAAAATGCCTTATATATCAAAATGTGTCGGCCCCTTAGGGCTTACAAAAAATATCAAGGGTTAGAAAGATCTTCCCCTTAGATATTTTTATTGAAATTAAATGCTGCACCCTACGTGTCCATGTTGCCTATGTTGGTGAAGAAAAATTCCCAGAGAAGCCTTCTTCAGATCTTTCTGCAACCACCACATTCACTTCCTAGTATCGTTTCCATCTTGAACCTCTTCAACTAAGCACTTTGAATGCTCTTGAGCTCAAAACAGACACACGTTGCTTTTCATTTTGTTGATCTTCTTCAGACTGCCACGGCTTGCTTTCAGATCTCTCTGATTGGTTGAGTAAACTCCACATAGATTCTTCGGGCGGTCAAAAATCCTCTTGTAGAATCGCATCTCGGCAAGACACAATTCTGTCGCTGAGACATCATGACGAAATCCCTATTCTTTGGCGAACTCTTCATTTCGGGAGGCTTCACTAGTCAGTGAGACCTTTGCCGATGATGCTTCGTATGTCACCAAGACCTTCTTATGTCACCAAGACTTCTTAGCAAGCTCAAAATGTTACACCAAAGGCTCCTTTTGTTTCACTCAGATTACTGCTCAGTGAGCTCCTCTTTGTCAGCGAGACCTCCTTCATTCACCCAGACCTCACATCGAGGTCTTCTCTTTCTTTGAGTTCATTTCAATATCTCCCAGAGCTCATCCTCATTTGGCAAGACACCCGAGTGTCGGTGAGATGTTTTACCAAAGGCAAAACGTTACCCCAAGACCCTTCATCTTCTGTCGACGAGACACCTTTCCTTCGGTGAGACCTCTTGGCGAAGCCCACCTACATACGCCGAAGGCATCCTTTCGGTGAGACCTTTTGCTTTTGCTGAGACTTCATGGTGACTTCATTTTCCTTGGCAGAGACCACCTTCATTCGCCGAGACATCTTATGTCGGCCAGACATTACTCCGATGGTGAGACATTTCACCGAGGGAAAATATGTCGGGGAGACCTTTTGCTTTCGCCGAGACCTTCTGGCAAAGGCACCAACCTTTTCCGAGACCACAAGCAAGTCGGGGAGACCTATGGTGATACCTCTCACACCTCTTCGGTGAGACCTTTACCAGTTGCTAAGATATCTTGTAGACTTTCCTCCTTTTGGTGATGACGTTGTTTTTCAGTAAGACCTCTCGCCGAGCCTTAAATCTTTGGGTGAGCCCATCTTATTATTGGCAAGACCCCATCTTTTCAGGAAGACATCTCGCTGAAGAGGTAGCTTTATGCCGAGAACTCCCAGGTGAAACCCTATCGACATAACCCTTGCCGGTCATCGAGAAATCATGCCGACTTGACTTTCCTTGGGAACTCCCCAGTGAAACACTGTCGGCATAACCCTTGTCGGTCGCTGAGACATCATGCTGACTTGACTATCCTTGGGTGAGAGCCCCGGCCTTCGGCAAGACATTCTTGATCGCTAGGACATCACTGCGAAGGCTTCAACTCTTGGCGAGGCCTCCTTTTTATCTTCGGTGTGACCTTCATCCTTCGGCAAGACATTTTTTTGAAGGAAATATCCTTTACTGAGACTCGTGCTTGTCACCGAGATATCACAGCAAACTCCTCTTCATCCGGCAAGACATACCCGGGTTGCCCAGATATCTTAGCAACCTTTTTGTTACACCGAAGGCCCCCTTTTGTCGCCAAGACCCTCCCCCATCGCCGAGACATCTTGTAGAACTCAATCCTTACACCGAGAGCCTTTAGAGTCAGGGATACCTTGTGACTTCGGTAAGACCCTTTGGCAAAGCTCGCTTGCTTTGTCGACACCGCTTGACTTTGGTGAGACCTCTTCTGATCGGTAAGACCTCCTACCGAAACCCACACACATATGCCAAAGGGATCCTGCTTTGCTTTGTTGGCGAGACCCGATGCATTCACCGAGACTTCTTTTCGAAGAAGAGAACTTCTACCGAAATGGAAATCCTTTTTTCGCTGGGACAATGATCGATGTCTTGCTGATAGGGACCTATAGGTAAATCCCACTCGCCGTGACATTCCTGGGGTCTTGGCGACTCTCTACTTAGAAGATTTTCATGCCAAACCTGAACAAGGCAGGCTTCTTCACTAAGTTCCCTGTGACCTAGCATCAGATTCATGACTTTTTCCCTAGGCCGAATGCTCCATTTGGCCTTCTCGAACCTGTTAAACACAATTTTCCTTGCCTAATTGAGCCTGAGGGTGAAAATTAGGTAATAGTTAAGTTATTGACCCCTTGATCCTCTCCTAGTGCTCATTTAAGAAGAAGATTTTGCATGTGCTTAATTAAATGGATTAAGTGAGCCCAGACTTAATATATGGTTCCCATCACTTATTATGTCTTTCTATTAATATGCATGAAGTAATTTATTAAGGAATGAAACAATTGTGGAACTATAGAAGGGTTGACACTTGACTCATTATTAGTGGTTTCCTTTTGGCATGATTTTGTAAGTTTGATAATAGTTATATAAAGGTTAAGTTAATTGCAAGAAAACCACAGAAAGGGGACAAGTGTCGATGTCATGCTTTTAAAGGGATTCCATGGGTTTGTTGGATGATTAAAGAAGATCTATCTGTGAATCACAAAACCATAGAATAAGGACACATTGAATCATCTCAATGTCTCCAATGGGTTTTCTATTGAAGGTTAGAATTATGAGCAACAAAATGATGACATGTGGCACAATCTCATGGGGATTTTGTATCCTAGTGCACTTTAAATATTTAAAACATATGTCTATATCATAAGTTACATGATCATTTGATGAAAATTTGATGGATGCATGTAGTTGAATTCTAGAATGAAATGAACAGAGAACTAGGTTTTCTAACTCAAACCTCTAGAATCACCCTATAACCGTTAGATTTATAAAGATCAAAAATTAAGAATTAATTTGAGATGGAACATTTGAATGGTTCCACCTCTTGTTGAAAGTGATCAATTAATAGAAGGTGTAGAAATGTTGGACAACTATTGAATTTATTTCTAAGAATCTATAAAAAATTGTAATGTACTAATTGTGTAGTCTGGAGGTAACAAATTTCATTCACTTTAATATTCAAGAAAAATAAAAAAATAAGTGAACTTTCTATTGCTAATTGATTTTATTTTTAAGTGAGAGGGTCAACACAAAGCACTATTGTTCATTGCAGCGTACAAGGGAGATTTTGGTTTCCAATAAAACTATTCCACACCTTTCAATGTTGTAATAAAAGAAGGATTCACTGCACATGGGTCTCTCCTTTCTCGAGAGATCACCAGGGAATGAAATGCCCTTATACACCTCAGAATAATAGATTGAAAAAATGATAAAGAACTAAGACTTAGTTATTCTTTGGGAAAATTTATCAAAGATCCTGAGAGAGCCAGACCAAAGGATTCCTATCCCAAAAGAGGGAGCTCTCGGCCAAAAGATATCAACGTAATTCTAGGATGCCAAAACGACATGCTGTCATCTAAAAGACACATTGGCATTCTGAGCAATAGAGAACTCAGGAACTCAATGGAAGGAAATAGATCCTACTTGCAAACTCAGGAGTGGTCTATACAAGATTGTTCAACTAATCAAAAAATCAAATATTGAAGTAAATGCAAAGATGCTTTGTGAAAGATTACCTTTTTGTGGGCATTCAAATCTTTACTCTAGGTTCCTTTTCATGAACTAAACAGAAAAGACCAAGGAGAAAGTTGTTGGGTGGCTGTATAGGGGCCTGCCTTAGTCAGACCCCACTTTGGTGTTCCCACCTCCACAGAGAGCCAAATTGGAAAGGAATGCTAAAGGAAAACAAAGCATGTGGTGAAAGAAATACCCACTAAGGAGTAGAACCTGCACCATGATAAGCATGTGGTGAAAGCAATACCTGCTCAGGAGTAGAACCTGCACCACGAGATACTAGACAAATATGTGTAAAAGGAAAGTGAGAGAGAGAGTGTTACCCATGGGACAAGGTCCTCTTCGAAGCACATAGATGCACTGTTGAGTGCTTGCTTGATAGTTTTAGCTGTTGTTGGGGGGACCTCAGTCGGGCATCACTTCGCCGATGAGTGTACTTGCTATCAAAGGAGGAGTCTCAAAGTTGTAGCTAGAATAGAGAGAGAGCTAGTGTGACATCTTCCAACCTTCAAATGAGAGGTAGAAAGAGGTTTTTATGCTTACAAGGGCAACAAAAAATTGCTACTTTCAAAGTGTAACTGCCAGGACATGTGTCTCAGGGGTTAAATTTCTAAATTTCACATTTTTAACTTGAGAAACAAACATGACGCTAGCACATCGCGCAGATGTCTATGCGCCATACATTTTTCTAAAGCCTTTTTTCTCAAAAAATACGTCTCTAGGCTTTTGTTGCTCAGCCACTTGTCCACATGGAGTTAGAATCATGAAATTCTGACCCATGGGATCTTGTCATTAATATCTCAAGGTGTGATAAATGCTAGGCATAAATGTCAAAATATGGAATTTCCCCTAGGTGCAATTCTATGATATTACATTTTGCCCCCACTTTAGTGGGCTCAATTTTGAAGAAATTAGCCTCACTAAAGTAGAAAAGAAAAAAATTCATCCAAATGTTTGAATTTTATGGATTTTTGTGCCAACAAAGAGAGACCATAGTGGCTACTACAGTTGAGCTAACTAGAACTAAAGGTAACCCTAGTGTCTGAGCTCAACAAACAACATCTGAATGGTAAAAAAATTTCTAAGGTTCTAACCTACAAAACTCAATTTTTAAGTCAGCCTTGAAAAATAATAAGAAGAAAGCTACCATGGAGAGAGGAATGATGAAGAAAAAGGTCATCGATTCAGAAGAAAAATATGATCAAGAGAAGACCTTATGCCTCCTCCTGAGTTTTCCCCCAACTTAGTGGGGAAAATTCGGGAGAAATCGGGAAGCCATAAGTCCTAGGAAAAATGGGCCCTAGGTAGCCTATATATACCTAGGTGGGCCCCTAGAAGGGTCATTTTCACTATTCACCATGAGTAAATTGTTGACTTTTGTGAGAAAAAAGTCAGAAAAATTCCTAGAAAGAGAGATTACAAGGAGCCAAGGCTGGAGAAGCTATGCGAGGACATCGCTAAGGGTCACGAGGTGGACTAGGTAGGCTACAAACTCTCGTTGTATGTTATTTTTTATGCATTTTTTAGGATTTTCACATTGGCGAGGTGCACATGCATCTTTTTTTCATGCCTTCATCCAAAACCTGTGTTGTCATCCTCGATAAGCATTGTAGTCTTTTGTGTGTGTTGTAATCTCAGAGACACACTGTGGGCTACCATCTTCAAGGCGATCATGTCATTCGAGAGATGTACACATGGTGCGTAGACGTCTGTGCATCACGCATAAGTCTTAATTATTTTTTTCTTTTTTTGATCCAAAACGTTGATGTGTTGATGAAAAAAATTTGTTACCTTTGGCAAGAGTACCCAGATATTCGAGAGCATCCTAGAGGGAAAGCATTTTGGCTTGTTTGTGAGCAAAGGGACTGCTTATCTGAGGATGAGTTCACACTCTTAGAGTGGGTTAGTCTCTGGCATGTTTTTAACATGCCAGAGATGAGATATCATGAGTGGATGTTGACAACCCTCATGGAGCGGTGGGACACCACTACATCATCGTTCTAGCTACCATGTGGAGAGATGACCGTTACTCTTGAGGACGTCTATCGGACCTTCGGGCCACCCATCTGCGGATGGTGAGTGGCCCTCGACAACACACGATCAACATAGGATCAATCAAAGGGTGTCCTCTTTTGCATAGGGAGGATGGACATGGGCGACGACATGAGTCATATCTATATGCATTGGTATGATCATGCAAGGACCACAGTACCATTGATTCATCGGGTTATGGTCGTGACAATTTCCTTTTAGATCACAATTGATGGGTGAGGCTCATACCTACATGGGGGCCTTGTCCATACTATCAGAGAGATGGTGGAGCATAGGACCATATTTTCTTGGGGGCACAGTATGCTCATGCACCTCTACCAGGAGCTAGGCTGGTACATACACTATGAGTACTGCAACCTCATGGTGTGCACACTTTTGTAGGTGTGGTCCTTTGCCCACATCATGTGCACTTAGCTGGTTACTTTTCCCCAGCAAGGACCATATCAGGTCCCCATGGCCCACTGGTACGACATGATGGGCTAGTGGAGGTTTGAAGACCTACAGTTTTAGTGGTTGTAGTTTTATACCCTCATGATAGATGGGGTCCGATGGAGACCCAATCGATTTTTCAGTGGGTAGATGATGACAAGTACCTGAGGAACTTGTAGTGAGATCATTTTTTGATTGGGCGTAGGTATTTTGTTATTGTACCCTACTACTAGAGTTGGGTCATGCGATAGTATGGACGACCACAAACTATATTAGCAAACGTTCCTACCTACACTAGGGCCCATAGGAGTGTGGTGAGGGTTGGGGACCGCCCTCACCCTACTATTACAGATATCATTCCCTTCGATGATGACGAGCCCGACCATGATCTTTTTCCTATATTGTTGGTGGAAAATGTTGAGGTGGCAACAAACTTCACACGGTGGTGGGAGAGGCATCGTCCTGCTCTTGTGTTCAACGAGGGTGCTCTGAGAGTGGACCGTGGTCCACTATAGGATAGGAGGAGAGGCTAGAAATAGGCTAGGGAAGAGGAGGAGGAGGCAGTGGTATCAAGGCCAAGGTGGTGGAGGAGGTCTGATCCTCCACTAGCTACCCCTATCTCTTTAGCACCACCATCTTCTACTGTAGGCTACAACACTAGCGACACTGGGAGTGATCACCAAGGCTGGTGGCACAGGTCCTAGCACCTATCCTCACCCTGACCCAACATGGTAGCTAAGGGGCCCAGGTATACATGATTCATTGTTTATGTTTTGTACTTTTAGTTTTGTGATATATGTATCCATACACATAGGATACTAATACCTTTTTCTTTCTTTGTGGTTGCACAGGACGCACAAGGATGGACTAGGCTCATAGCTCAGTGTATTTCAAAGGTTGCCCCTGCCATGCAAATTTAGGGATATGTTCTCAAGGAATATCGGCTAGTGTCTGTGGGAAGTCATGCCCCCAACTTTGAGTTGGTTGCATGCCTACAAATTGCTTATGAGGAGTGGGGCGTAGAGATTGTCCAACTCACTGTAGAGTTGACAACTACCCAAGGGTAGCACGACCAACTATTGGGGGAGCTACGGACGGTGCTCGCCGAATGAGATGTGGTAGTGAGGAGGGTTGATTCGACTGAGTAGGCATGTGATGCCCTCCAGAGCTATCTCAATGACCTAGGTGGGTAGTTGGCAGTTGTGATACTGACATATGTTCAGTGACTGCATGATCAATTTTGGCAGGAAGAGCTAACTATATCTTCTCTTTAGGAGGAGATCAGAGGGATGTGGGCAGCCATGTCTATATCACATTCGCATCACTCACTCTCCATGACCACCATCCAACCTCTCCCACAACTTCTAGAGCATTCACCAGAGCCAAAGGGTTTTGGGAGCAACACACCATAGTGATCATCATCAATTTTGTGCATATTATTTTTTGTAGTGAGATACATATACATTCATATATACTTGTACAACTTTTTGTATAGACATATATTCAACAACTACTCATTTTTTGTCGTACTAGTTTGATACATGTACATGACCTTGGATACATATATTACGTATATGTATATATATGGATACATCGATTCTGATTTCATGGTGTTGTTTACTTGGATGTGTACATTCTTTATTTCTTCACATATGTTTATGCTATGGATGTTGTATTATCATGTGGATGTATGCTTACATTAGATGCTAATAATGATTTAATAAACACACATGAATTTATGTTAATTAAATACAATGATGATCTAATGGGCACACATAAACACACATGCACGTGGTCATTCACAACACAAAAATTCTCATAATGTGTTAATGAACAATGTCAACATGTGTAGTACTACTTCTCTTCTTGCAAAGTGAGCACCACATAGGCAACACATAGGACACTACGCGAAGTGTCAACGAAGATGCATTGCATTGACAAGTTATTTTAGAGGCATTCCATCCATAGACGATAGTCCATAGGTGCTTGAACCATATACAAAAATCAAAATGTAAGGGCCTAACTAGCTAGGGATAAATTTTCCTCTCTAGTCAAGTGGCACATTTACATTTCTCTAGTTTTCACAGAGAACTAAATCTCCTATTTTAAAGGTTCTAGGAAGTATGCTTTGATTGTACTGTCTAGATAACCACTATTGATAACCTTTAAGATGTTCGAGGGCTCATAAATGACATTCATCGAGCATCTCCAGCTGATGGAAATGGTTAATTAAATAGGTCTCATTATCAATTAGCCCTTTAAGGGAAACTCATAGAGACAAAATCTCCAACTCCAAAGGCATGATAGCTTTGGCACCATACACGAGGTTATAGGGCATTGTTCCTATAGTTGTACGAACACTCATGTGATAGGCCCATAAATCATACGCCAATTGAATGTGCCAATCTTTTCCATGCTTGTTAATTATTTTACAGAGAATAAGTTCAAGGGTTTTATTAGATGCTTCTGCTTGACCATTAGATTGCAGATAGTATGGTGTGGAAAACCTATGCTAGATGTGGAATTTCTCAAGGAACTATTTCACTTCCTTATTTTTAAATGGTGTACCATTTTCAGAAACAAGCATAGTGGGAAATCCAAATCAAGAAATGATGTTATTCATAAGGAAACTATAGATAACTTCTGCATTTGTGGATCAGATTGGGATAGCCTCGAGCCTCTTCATGAAGTAATCCATAGTGGTAATGATAAAGGCATGTCCCTTGGAAGAGGGGGATGATATCTTTCCAATAATATCCAACCCCCACTTAGTGAATGGCCAAGGGGAAGTTTGATTTTGTAGTTCCCTTGGGTAGGTGCATGAATGAGATGATTGTATTGCTAACATTGAGGGAACTTTTTGACAAATTCAAAGGAATCTTGTTCCATCATTTTCCAATAGTATCCCATGTGTATCAGTCATCATGCCAAGGATTTACCACAAAAATTTCCACTCCCAAATCCTGTGCGGGCTTCCTTAAGGGAAAGGGTTATCTCTACTTTAGTAAGACACCTAAGAAGTAGGCCATTATAGGCCTTCCTATAAAGGATGTCAGATAGGATAACATAGCAAACTGAAAGCTTCCTCACATGAATGTGGTCGTTCTTTGTCTCATCATTAGGGAAGTTTTCGATCTTTAGATAGTTATAGATATTAGAAAACCATTCCCTAGAGTCCACATGGGAGTTCACATAGGGGACTTGGCTTCAGGTTCTTCAGGAACTGTAGGGGTTAACAATACTTGGACCACGAAGTGGTATTCTTTCGTATCTTCTTTAGAAGGTACCAAGGAAGTTGCGCTAGCCATGGCATCAAGATGTCTATTTTCTCTCCTAGGGACACTATCTATCATGAAAGAAGAGAACTATTTAAGCAAATACAAGGTAAGGTCTCAGTACCAGAACAACTTACTTTCCTTGGCTTGATAATTTCCTGTTATCTAGTTCACTATAAGTTTGGAGTCACCTAGGATATGGAGATGTTTGACTTTTAGCACAATCGTGGCACACAAGCCAACTATAAGGGCTTTGTAAGGGAAATCTAATCTAAAGGATAAGTGAACCAGTTTACCTTCAAGCGATATTAGAACCATGCCCTCTCTAGAACTAGTTTGATGCCTTGATATGTCAAAATACATTTTCCATTCAAAGTCATGATTGATTACAAAAATGTTTTCATCGGGAAACAAATCCAAGCTAGGAAAGGAGTGAGATGAGGGAGCATCTGCCAACTAATCTGCAACCGCTTGACCTTTTATTAATTTTTGAGTAACAAACTTTATGTTGAACTAAGAAAGCAACATAACCCATTTCGCTAACCTTCTTGCCAATTCAATGTTGGAAAATAGATGTCTTAAAAGATTTGTTTTTACTATGAAATGTGCTTCAACATGGAGGAGATTGTGCCTTAACTTCTATGTAGTGAAGAAGAGAGCAAGGCATTGCTTCTCCATGGAGAAATAATGGGTTTCATAGTCAACTAGGATGCAACTAATGTAGTAGACTGTTCTTTCCTTCCCAGTGTCATCATATTGAGCTAAAAGAGCTACCAAAGCATATGGTGATGTAGCTAGGTAAAGAAAAAGGGGTCTATCTTGCATATCTGGCATCCATATGGGAGGATTGGCCAAGTAAGCTTTGATCAACTCAAAGGCTCTTTAAAATTCCTCATCCCATATGAAATGAACATCCTTTTTCAATAAGCGAGTGAAAGGAAGGGCATGATCAACCAACTGAGATATAAATCTGTTAATCACCTATATCTTCCCTTGTAGACTTTGCAACTTAGTAATATTCCTCGGTGGAGGCATGTTAACGATGGCATCAATCTTTTTAGTGTCAACCTCGATCCCACAATGAGATACTATAAACCCCAAAAGCTTGTCGGCGTCAATGCCAAAGATGCACTTAAGGGGATTTAGTCTCATTTTATAGAGTCAAAGTCTTTCGAAGATAAGACGAAGGTTCTTGGGATGATCCTAATGGGTTACCAATTTTTCCAATATGTCATCAACATAATCTTCTAAAATCTTGTGGATAAAATCATGAAATATTAGGGTCATTGCCTGCTAGTAAGTAGCTCCCACATTCTTTAACCCAAAGGGCATGCCAACATAACAAAAATTACCCCATGGGGTAGTAAAGGATATCTTGTATTGATCGTCTAGGTTAATACAGATCTGATTATAACTTGAGAATCCATCCATGAAAGAAAGCAATGCATGGCTTGCAGTCAAGTCAACAATCATATCTATATTAGGCAATGGAAAATCATCTTTAAGAGAAGCCTTGTTAAGATCTCAAAAGTTGATACATATGTGAATACAACAATCAAGATTACTAATGACAACTATATTTGAAATCCAAGAGGAATAATCAATAGGACAGATAAAGCCTGCTTTCAATAGTTTCTCTATCTTAGTCTTAACCATCAATGCCACCCTGGGATTGATCTTTTAGATTTTTTGCTTAACTAGCTTGGCATCGGGACATAGGACAATATTATGAACCACTATAGATTCATCAATACTGGGCATATCCTCATATGTCCAAGTGAAGATGCTAGGATGAGAACATAAGAGATCAACATGTTTTTCTGCTTCTTTTAAAGAGAGACACTTCCCGATTTCGATCACTTTTTTAGAGGATGTCGGACTCATAAAGATATCAACAATGTCCCCCTTAAGGATGGAGTTATGGTCCTCATGAGGGGGTGTCACAATTTCGTCACTAGTATTGGATAGAGGGTCCTCCTCATCAATGCTCAAGATAGACTCTCTGAAATACACCTAGCTATGTAAAGGGTACAAGAATCATACTTTGTGGTGATACGGAGGCAATGGGGAATAAGCACCTAGAAATTCCTCTAGCACTTCATCTGAACAGAAGAAATTGAAAGGGATTTTCTTGGATTTCTCCCTTTCCTCTATTAACTCAAGGTGAACAAGGTTTAACAGTTCGGTTGAAATCATATTAACACTCCACCAAGGCTTTTGCTTAGACTATTCAATGGAACATCCTAGTCCCAAATAACATCGTCGTGGCTTAAGATGGACGGGGACTTCAATTCCTTGCTCGATACACCCTAGGAATTTTCGCTCATATCCAAACCCATAGCGAGTTTGCAAAACTTTAGGAGGTGGTGGATCCACATAAAGTGTTTCATTCCACCAATAGATATCAAATGTTTCTACGGGGGTACTTTCACCTTCCTTGGTGGACTCACAAATGTTAATTTCCTTTGTAAGGGGAGGATTGTTTTCCTCAGCATAGGAAGGAGTGGTCTCCTGAATAGGGTTACACTTCTTCTCCTTCACAAGATTATTATTCACTTTTGTGTCAGGGGCACGTGGAAGGTCCACACAAGAAGGATTCACCTTAGACTCTATGATAAAGAGTTTAGAAAAGTTCAAGGAACCCCAATCATCTCCAAGGAAAGCATTAGTTTGAGAAGTTGACGAGGGAGATTTAGGATCCTCTTCTTTAGGCGGTTCTTCATTTTTGATACACTCCCTGGGGACAACTTCTATAGAGGGTATCAATGAAGAAAATTCCATAGCATCAATAGTCAAAGAAGGAATACAATTCTTGAGGGTAAATATAGTCGAAGTGTGACTGAAAATGGCCAACTCACAGAAGAGAATTCCTTCTAGATCCGCTTTAACTATAACTTCTTGATTATTTGTGAAAAATTTCAAGGAACAGTGTAAAGTAGATGTTACCACATCCATAACATGGATCCAAGGTCTCCCTAAGAGGAGATTATATGGTAAGGGGCTAGGCATCACATAGACCAACATGGGTAAGGTAACAGGGCCTAGCTACAAATGCAGTATTATCGTACCTAGAGCTTGGTGGCTAGTGTTATCAAATCCACAAATATACAAGGAGGAAGCTGCTAAAGAAGATGAATCAATTTTAATTTTAGGTAGTAGGTCCATACCATAAATGTTGAGAAACAAACCAGTGTCAATGAGGGTATGCCTAATATTGATGTTGTTAACATTAACTATAATCATCAAAGGCTATGCTTGCTTCTACACGTCTAGAGGTGGGAGTTCTTGTGGGTGGAACATGATATTCAGCGAATCCACATGAATATGAGCCAAAACACATTAACATCTATGGGCCTAGTAGAGGAAGGAAAGAGAATATTTTGTAAAGCTTCCAAAAGAATCTCTTGATAAACTAAAGTAGTCTGAAGCAAGTCCCAAAGTGAGATCTTCGTCGGAGTAACATGAAGCTACTCAAAAAGCTCGTAATCACCTGGTGCTTTGATCATAGGCTTAGGTGTTGGAGGAAGGCTTGGTTGAGAAGATGGTAAAGAAGTAGGGACAAAATATTATGAAGTAGGAACAAAAGGTTGTTGATTCAGGTTTTGTTTATTACTCCTTGTAGGATATGTGTTCCCAACAACATTATAAGATGTAGAATTTGTAGCTTTCATGAATTTTCAGTACAATTATGATGAGTTGTTATGATAGGAAATTCCATAGAAAGAAGAGTCAGTTGGGTTCACATAGACGAATGGTTTCTTAGGGATTGGCAGATCCACTAAGACCACCACCATGTTTACAAATCCCTCATCCGGTTGAGAGGAGACTTGTTTGAGAGATTTTCGAATAGGGGAGAGTGCTTCTAGGAAATCATCTAGAGCATCCTCCAACATATTGAAATATTCCTCAGAAAAGCCACTATCATGAGCGTACACCATCACAAAGAAAGTTCCAATGTTCACATTGGGTTCACCAAAATTTAATATAAGAGGGATTCACTACACATGGGTCTCTCCTTTCTCAAGATATCACCAGGGAATGAATTGCCCCTATACACCTCAAAATAACAGATTGACAAAATGATAAAGAACTAAGACTCAGTTATGCTTCGAGAAAAATTATCAAAGATCTTGAGAGAGCTAGACCAAAGGATTCATGTCCTGGAAGAGGGAGCTCTCATCCAGAAGATTTTAGTGCAATTCTAGGATGCCAACGCAACACGTTGTCATCTAAAAGATGTGTTTGCATCCTAAGCAACAAAGAACTTAGGAACTCCATGGATGGAAACAAATCCTACTTGCAAACTCAAGAGTGGTCCATATGGGACTATTCAACTAATTAGAAAATAAAATACTGAAGTAAATGAAAAGATGATTGGGGAAAGCTTACCTTTCTCTAGGCATTCAAATCTTTACTTCAAGCTCCTTTTTATGACCTACACATAGAAGACCAAGGAGAAAGTTGTTGAGTGGCTGTATAGGGGCCTACCTCTATCAGACCCCACTTTGGTGTTCCCACCTTCATGGACAACCAAGTTGGAAAGGAATGCTAAAGGAGTAAACAAAGCATGTAGTGAAAGTAATACCCGCTCAGGAGTAGAAACCACACCACAATAAGAGTGTGGTGAAAGCATTACCCACTTAGGAGTAGAACCCACACCATGAGATAGTAGACAAATATGTGTAAAAGGAAAGTGAGAGAGAGAGAGCATTACCCACTGGCCAAGGCCCTCTCTAGAGCACATAGACGCACCATTGAGTGCTTTCTTGAGAGCTATAACTTCTGTTGGGGGAACATCAGTGCAACATAACTTCACCTATGAGTGCACTTGTTATCAAAGGAGGAGTCTGAAAGTTGTAGCCAAAATAGAGAGAGAGCTAGTGTGATGTCTTCCAACCTTCAAATGAGAGGTAGAAAGAGGTTTTTATGCTTGTAAGGGTGGCAAAGAGCCATTACTTTTGGAGTGTAACCACTAAGACATGTGTCTTAGGGGTTAACTTTCCAAATTTTGTGTTTTGAACTCAGGAAATGGACAAGATGCTAGCATGCCACGTAGACATTTGTGTGCTGTGCATTCGTCCAAAGCCTTTTTTTCTTGGAAAATGCATCGCCAAGATTCTATTGCTCAACCACTTGTCCATATGGAGTTAGAATCATGAAATTCTAACCCATGGGATTTTGTTATTAATATCTCAAGGTGCCATAAATGCTAGGCATAAATTTCAAAATATGGAATTGCCCCTAGGTGCAATTTTGCGATATTAAAAATGTTTGTATTAATCTTTCCAAGAATCAAAATTTTGGTAAGTGAAAGATGAAAATCCTACATTTCATCATTTCTTAATTTTATAATATTGGGATTTAGGGTTGAGAACTTGAGAGACTTAGGAAAAATTAAGGACTTACGAGGGACTTCACACTATACAAGCATGTCTACCACCACTACTAGACTAGGTGTTGGGAAAGGCAAAGAAAAATCAAATAGAAAAATAAATTATACTTGAGTGCTTAAAACACCAAGTTTCACAGATGAATTCCATGATATTTATGATCCTCAAATCTATGGTAGGCTTATCTCAGAACTTATATTTTTATGTGAGAATAAGGTTTCAAAGAAAATTCAAAATGGTCAAACAATACCAATTAATAGTTTCACTACACACTGGGTAGTTGGATTAGGTTGCATGATGTTACATGAGGTTTTCTATTTCCTAGAATTTATCATAATATGTGCCAACAATTATGATGATGATAACAAAAGAGTAATTGTTAATAAAGATAGAAAAGAATAAATGTTATCCATTACTACAAAATAATTTGGAAATATATTGGGGTTTACAACCAAAGAATTTGGAAACATCCACATTGACATAGAATAGATTCCTAGTGATTATGAAGTAGTCGATGAAGGGGAGAAAAATATTTTTTTGGTTAAAATAGTTCAAGATAGTCATAGTAACTTATTAAAAAATAATCATAAGCCTCCTTATGATTTGGGAATTTTTAAACCATGGGTTTAGGATAGTATTTCCCATGTTAGAATTTTTCCTCAGATTGGATAGCAATCGAGAAGTGGGTGCAAGCCTCCTTGAAATGGTATTTAATATCCACTATGGTAAGTGACCTATCAAATATAACTTTCTTGAGAAAATTGTAGAATCAATGCATAAATAAATTTTAATGATTAAAGGAGGTTCCACTAAGACATTTAGGTTCACAACCTACTTTTGATATTTTTTTCTATTGAAATTTAGTGGAATGTTTCTAACCAACAAGCTTTAGATTCAACCCTGTATGAATGTTGAGGAAAAAAATGGCTCCAATATATGATTGGACCACTAAGAAAAGGATGCATGATTCCCAAAGGAACTACAATAATTTTGTAGACTACTTCTTGGCTCCATTGTATCAAGTAATTATAAATACTCCAATGCCTAGATTTCCTATGTCTTGTAGAAGTTACACTCAAATAGGAAAAGAAATACAATTGGCTGATTGGTACTTAATGGAAGAATATACCATGCTAATATTTTATGGATTAGGAGTAGAGCCATACAAAATTCCAATACATATGACATAAAGGGTTTTTTCATTGGAATATGTACAATAGATGGAGAGTACTGATTAACTATACTTTTTCAGCCAATAAAAGAAGAGCACATTTCCTTCTTTACCTTTTTCATGTGGATGGTTCACATTCAAGAGAAAAGCATTTAGTGTTATACATGACCTTTTAAAAATATGTATATATATATATATATATATATATATATATATATATATATTGTCTCTCACTAGAAGTATGATCCATGTGACACCATTAAATCAAGGATTGTGGACAATAAGAATGTTGCAAGTAGAATTCAACATCAAAGTAAACCCTTGCTTGAAAATTTGAGAAACACAGATTCTTGGGATGAAGTCAAAATAGCAATGGAGAAAATTAATACTGAGAAAGGTATTTCTTTTGAACAATTATCAAAATAAATTGTGGCATTGCACTAATAGAGAGAATTAGAGAAGCAAATTACGAGGTACAACATTTTTTATGAAAAAAATGATTTACCATCTACCAAAGTAAAAATACTAGATTATCTAAAAATGGCTTGTAAAGAAAAAAATTAGACACAATAAAAAATTACTTCCTTTTGGTCTATGAGGAAGGATTTAGGTGAACCAAAAAATAGTGCAACATTTCAAGTGATCAAAGAAGATTATGAGTTTAGAAATTTGTTGAATAAAGAGTATCCCTTTGAATGTGAAGAAACTGATGATGATAGGGAAGAACAATGTGTACAATATGCAAGAAAATTCAATCTAGTTTAAGTGATACCATAAAAGACATATACTTCAAGAGCAGCCATAGACAAAAAAATGGGTTATGAACATGTGATTCGGGGTCCAAAGGACAAGGCATTTTGACAATAATAGAGGTAGGACATACAAAACCTAGTGATTTGTAAGGCCTTGGAGCTAATAAAATAGTCCAAGGGCATACAAGGATAGCTAAAACAATTCACTTTGTTATAGCTTTAATTCCTAATCATCATGTTTAGATACAATCACAACTAGGACATGCCCATGGTGGAGAATCCACTGCAACTAGCACTATGACTAGTGGCAATTGGAAGGGTAGTAGTACTAGTACTGATCAACATGTGTCACAAAAAAAAAATTACACATAAGAGGCCAACAATATAAGATACTACACAAAAACCTAGTGATCAAGGCATTCTGAAGAAGCAAAGGATTATGATAGGTCCAAGTCCAACTACTAGTGCTAGTACCGCTACCTTATTTTCCACCCAAAAGGAGTTATTTCCAAGTACTCCTCAAGTTAGTGTGACTACAACAACAATAGATAATCCTTCTAAGCCTCAGGCTCAATCTTAGATAATTAGAGATGTTCCCATCACTGCAAGGACTCCACCATTCAAGCATTCCATTATATCTACAGCACCAAGTTTTGATTACAATGATGAGTTTAAAAAGAAATCATAAATGTATACAAAATAAAGGAAGCAAGTGATAGAGAGTGCATCCATTGTAACTTCAGAGCTTGAAACAACTAGGTTATCACCTACATTTTACCCAAATACAAAAATCATGGAGTACATGTTTGATGCTCCCATAGTTCAAAATAAACTAGAGAATCAAATGGATCACTATGAATTTTAGGTGAGTAGTTTCTAATTGGATTTTTTTGGATACAATTTTTTTGACAAAATTAATGTATCAAAAAAGAACAATAAATTGGTGTACACATCATTGGTAAAGAAATAGAGAAAAAGGTTGCAAATTCAAATAGAAAAGTTATATGAAGACCTAGAAAACGATAAAGAAAAGAGGAAAGTACCAAATAACAAGAGCAATGAATTAGAAAAAATAATAAAATAATTTGTCTCTATATATACAATCAAAGAGGATAAACTGTAAATGGATGTGGAATTGAATGAACTAAAGCAAAGGTTAGATGAGAGAAAAAAGAAATATGATGATGAAAAATCGACATCCAAAAAGAAAAAATTTGGTGAAAGCAAAACATTGGGAACAAAATTTAGAGAAGAGAGAAAAAATAGTGAAATATTGGTAGTAGAGCTGAGGGTAGCAAAATATGAAATAAAATATTGTAAAAATGAGTTAATTGCATTTTGTAGAGAAACAATGAGGCATATGAAACAAAATATCTAAGAGGAAATAATGCAAAGGATTGATCATTTGTGTGAATTATTTCAATTGATTGATGATCTGATAGTACATAATAGGAAGCTTAAGAAATATGTAATGGACAACAGAGTGATTTCAAATAGAGAAAATAATAAATCAAATTTTGCAAAAAGTCTACAAAGCGAGTGACAATGAACTGAAATAAAAAGGAATTAATGACTAGATTGATTCCTCAATGAAGGTGGCATATATCATTCAAAGGTGTTTGAGAATACGTGAAACATGGTATTTTTTGGACCAGGCTACAAAAAAGATGAAGTTGGATAAAATGGTAAGGAACTTGACATAGCTTGGTTTTCCAAAATATTTTGACACAACTGAGAGATTCATTAGAAAGGATGATTTCATAAAGAAGATAGAGTATACAAGGAAGATTGGTTTGGACCAATTTCCTTTGAACCCAGATGAGGTGAACTATTTGGATTCTATAAAACCATTGATAACATTGAATGCATCTTTGATTGAAAAATTCAAGTCAAGTTGCAATTTCAATCATGATGATAATAAATTTTCAAGTTAGACATTATCAATTACAAAAAATGGCAGTTCCATCAGGTGAATAGTGGAACATGCTACAAAAGTTGATAGAATGATTTGATAATATGAGTTTCCAACTCAAATATATGTAGATTTATCTTTGAGAAAGGTTTTGCATTGCCTCTATGTATTCCTTCATTTAAAATTGATAAAAAACTAAAATTCAATAATGTATTCAATTATCTATATTATTTATTTGCTCAATTGGATAAAAACTCTGGTTTCTGTACTACTAGATACACATTTGACATTAAATGATTGCTAATGGTGTATCTTCTACTATTGTTAATATGCTATTAAGCATTGAGTTGAATGATGAATCACTAAGTACATATAAAACTTATCAGTATGACACAATTAAAATATAAAATTATTCATAATATGTTAATAAATTCAATCTAATTCATAATTCCATGGAATACAATATAAAATATCATCAACTATATTTTTGAATAGAAAATGCAATATAAAATTTAAATACCAATAAACTGTTAATTCCCTAGACAACAATTAAAACTTAGAATCTAGATTCTACATTGGAAATTTGGAATAGTGGAAAATAGTAGTACATTAATTTATTCAATTTGATTCATAAATTCATGGAATACAAAATTAAATACCATCAACAATAGTTTGGAATATGATTCATGAAATGCAGTATAAATACCTAAAACCTACTAAATCCGTTCCTTTTGCCAATTCACCTCTTGGTCCTCAATCTGATGATGAGATTAAGATTTGTCTTGATTCTAAGTTTTCTCTTTGTTTTCTTCACCCTATGTACGTCTTCTTAACTACATCTCAACTTTAGCATTCATTGTGTTGTTGTCATTTGTGCCACTATCACTAACATTTGAAGTGTTGCACAGCCCTCTTCTTTCACATATGAACTTCTAGATTGTGAGTTTCCATTCAAAAGGAAAACTTTGAACATTGTACCTAATTGTATACATCCTCAAGTAATTTTCCAAATTCTTTTCTATTTTGTTTCTTATTCAAAAAACCTAATACACTAAAAACTCTCTCATCCTCCATTGAACCCAATATCATTGTTTGAAATAAATTAACAAGTTTGAAATATTCTGATAAGGAATCACAAAATATTTCACTTTGACCAAAGGTTTCCCAAACCCTTTTTATTGATCCCACTTGCATGGGATTCTCCATAGAATCAAATTGGTCAATAATACTTGTTACAAAATAGAGAGCTTGTTCTCTAAGCTTAGTTGTCTTTATAAGTTCTTCTAGTTTTTGTCCATCGTGTTCTAAATTTTTTGAAGTGTTCAGCCGAGGTAATTACTTTTTAATGAAAAATATTTCCTTTGTAATAGGTACTTCTTTGGTAGAGTGCTCGACCATCATACCATAATGCATTGGTATCTCAAATCCATGTACAAAGACACATAACTACCCTCTTGCATTAAATTGTAAATAATTTTCAAGATTATGCAAATCTATAATTAACTGCTAGCTTTCAAACAAATAATATGATAGATATAGACTATTGAGGATCATGCATGTCATTCTACATGGTTTACCATATTCATAGATATATATAGTTCTTTCTTGGTATTTTTTCACAAGATTGTTCACTTCATCCAGAATGGGGAGAAGACCAAATAATGTTAAGAGTGTCTCTATATCACTTAACCTATGTAAGAGGTCAAGAGCTTTGTCTACTATATGGTGATGTTCATACATTACACCAATCAAGGATCGATATTCTAAAAAACTCATTTACCTAGTCCATGCAATGAGATCCATCTGGTATCAACATCCTTAAGAAGATTGCTTCCTCATATTATTCCCTTAGAAATTTTTTAAAATTCTACAAAACATTTGGGACTTCGATAGAAGTATGCGTAGAGCTCACAAACTAAATTTCCAACTTTTGATACTGGAGGAAACTTGCTTATAATTTTAAATGCTAAATTCATTTTGTGAGTCATGTGGTGAATGGAAATCATGTATGGAAAACTATTAGTTTGTAACGTTATGCAAAGATCATTCCCATGGCCTTGCATTACTGAAGTGCCATTAGCTCCTACACATACCAACTTTTTGGAAATTGTGAAGTCATCCATACCTCCAATTTTATTCAAAAATTTATTAACAACTTAAAATAGATTTTGGGATGTTGAACTCTCCTTCATTTATGAACACAAAGTAGATGAGGTTTGCAGACAAGTTGGTGTACAATATACACATGCATGCATACCCGAGAAGTATTATCTTGTTGAAAACACACTAGAATACTAAGAGGGAGGGGTAAATCCGTATTCAAACAAATTTCAAACCATTTGGAGAAAATTAAAACTTAATCTTTACAACACAAACATAAAAATGAAAGAAATAATGCACAACACCATGTGTACGTGGAAAACCCTAAAAGGGAAAAACCACGATGAGAAAAGATTCTAGGAGCTATTGTCCTAATCCATCCTCACAAATGAATAATAGTTTACAACTTTGTTTTAGGGATACAACTAAAGGAAGCTACTACTCCTTGTAAAAAGGTTTTAGGCTCACTCCCAAGGAAGCTACAACTCCCTACAAACTTTTTTTAGGGATTCAAACTAAGGAAGCAACTACTCCCTAAAATGAAAACAAACTCAAAAAATATTATAGCATGATAGTAATTCCACTATATGAATTTGACAATGAAGCTCAATCCTTTTGATGATTACAATTCTACTTCTTCCCTTCTCTTTTGATGATTGCAATTCTACTCTTCAATAACTTTTGCAATTTCTTCAAGTGTCTTCTCTACAACTTACTAGCTCATTAAGTTTTTCCTTTGGATGAATTCCTCCAACAATCAGTTAGGCACACTCTTTGCTTCCATTCTATCTCATAAATATGATAAAGTTGAATCTAGACAAGATCTACAACTTCTTCGCTTTCTCTTTTTTTTGCTTACATAAACATCATAATGCATTACACATCCTCAACTTAAACCACTCACTTCTTGACATAGATCAACTAGGTTCTCAATATATACATGATATTACATTGATTACATTACATGTCGGCCAAAAACAACAAGAATATTATAATTTGGTGCAAGGCACCATAGCTCTTAATGTGAAAAATGTCGTAAATGTTAGATTTTTGGGGTGAAGTCAATTTTTGTTTGTAATAAGGTATTTAAGACCATTTCCTATGTTTTTAAGTTGTTTTAGGTTGCCTTGGGTCATTTGGAGTCAATTTTGTAAATGTGGTAAAAAGTTGCACAAAAGTTGCAAAAATTGTCAAGCAACTTTGCATTTTTGCTTTTGCTTGGAAGTTAAACGGTTGTACTTTAAAAAGTTAGTTGTATTCAGTTGGTTTTGGTTGTAAAAAGTTTAAATACACATAGAATGGTCAAAGCAAGGTTCTAGTTGTTGAATTGAAGATTGAACAATAACAAAAGCTCAATTTTTTTTGCATTTTAAGGCATAATTTGCTACTATAGGAGATGGTATAGCCTTGTATGGCCTGTAAGTGATCTTGTAAGAATTTTGATTGATGGAGCATTAAATATTCTTTCATTTTCATTTGGACTCAATTTTTTCATCAGGTTTTGAGCATTTTATAACAATTTTACTAAAATTGGTTTGAAACCCTTGTTTAACTATCTTAAAGGAAAGAAAAATGTAAAACCCACCATTCCACCAGTGAAATCTCATGAAACTTGGTGGAATCGATGGGGTTAGGGTTTTTTTGGTGTCTACAATGTTTCAAGATTAGGGGAAGGTGTTGTGAGTAAGTTTGGGTGATTCCCTAGGCTGAAAACCATATGTTTTGGGCAAAGAATGTGCTTAGGAGTTAGGTTTTGGTAAAAGGCTCTTAGTAATTGGTTTGTAGTGATTGGAAATGTTTTGGTAGAACATTTAGGACATGTCTGATCCATTTCCTTGAATTTTTAAGCCTTGGTGTGTGAAAACCCCATTTTGACCTAATGGAATAAGCCTAATTAGGCCTAGTTTCAAGCGTAGCAACAATTTTTTGACCCTTATGTTTCAAAACAACACCACTTGAAAATTAGATATATTTTCAAATGTCATAATGGGTATCTAAATATTTAATTATATTTTTGGTATGAGGCATGGTTTTAAAATTATGTGGGAAAAACCTAGTTTTAAGTGTTATAAGGAGAATAGTGAGATTGTGAGAGAAACCCACTAAGTTAGGGTTCTAAATTTGAAAAGCTTGTTTTGTTGAGTTGGTTTGTGTCCTCCCACCCTGATATGAATCAAATTGGTATTAGAGCATAGATGTGATTTGAAGAAGGGAAAAATGTTGAGTTGAAGAAGGAAAAAAATGCCTCCAAAAGGGAAAACCATTGCTAGAGAAGTGAATGAGTTGAAGGAAAAGCATGCTAGAGAGATGAGAGAGTTGAAGGAGAGGATTTATACCCTAGAAAAAAGTTAGAAAAGAGGTATGGTCATGTGTGATGAGAGTGACTCTAAAGAAGAAGGGGAAGAAGAGAATGAAGAAGAAGAGGAAGAGGAATTGGATCCTAATGAACAAAGGATGGCTAAGTTACTGAGAGCAGTCAAGGTGGATAAACACAAGGTAAAGATGGATGTATCTATGTATGGAGGTAATGTGAATGATGGAGAGATTTTAGATTGGATTGCGACATTTGACAATTATTTTGAATGTGAGGATGTCCATGAGGAACAAAAGGTAAAGATTGCAAAAAAAAAATTGAAGGGTTGTGCATTATTATGGTGGGATTATGAGCAAACTGAAAGGAGGAAGAAAGTAAAGTCATTTTTTTTTTCTTTGGACAGAATGGTGACTAAGCTTAAGGGTAAGTTCTTACTGGTTGATTATGCAATTCAAATGTATAAGAAACTTCAAGGTTTTAAACGAAGAGAAATGGATGTTAAGGCTTACATTGATGAGTTCTATAAGTTGAGCATAAGAATAGGTCACATGGAGGATGATGTGGAGAAGGTGGCTAGGTATCTTAGTGGATTAAGATTTAACATTCAAGATGATTTAACCTTGTAAAATCCAAGAACAGTTGAGGAGTTCGATCAAATGGAAATTAGAGCTGAAGAAAAGCTAAAGAGAAGGCAAGACAAACAAACCAAGGGCAAAGGCGTCACTTCTAGAGGAAGAGGTTCATTTTCTACTCCAAGGCAAGCATATGAGAGTCAAGAGGATGCAAGAAAAGTCTAAGACCAAGTTGTTGATCAGAGGGGTGGATTTAAATGAGGTAGATCAAGCTTTAGAGACAGATTTGGATGTCAAGGAAGAAGATCAAATGCATTCACCGAAAGGTGCTATCAATGCAACAAATTTGGACATCAAGCATGGAAGTGCAATGAGGGTTAGACTTCTACTTCACATGGAGGAGAAAGAAGGACTCAATTGGTGCAAGAAGATGACAATGAGGGTGTAAACTCCCCATCACAACATGCTGCTCCAAAGGTTGAAGAATCACTTATGGTAAGGACTCTCATCAAGACATCAATAGACAAGGAGCCACCACAAAGGAAGACTCTCTTCAAGACAACTTGTAAGTGCTTTGGTAAGGTATGTAAAGTTGTAATTGATTTAGGAAGCACAAATAACATGGTTTCAACTGAGATGATTGAAAAACTCAAGTTGCGTAGAATATCACATGATACTCCTTATAAATTTTCTTGGTTGAATGAGGGTCAATGTGTTTTGGTAAATGAACAAAGTTGGGTGGAGTTAAATATAAGAGGGTATAAGGAAAAAATTTCATGTGATATACTACCTATGGATGTGTGCCATTTGCTGCTAGGGAGGCATTGGAAATTTGATAGGCATGCTATATATGATGGAAGAAGGAATACCTATGAGATTAAAAAAAATGGAGTTTCTTATACCTTGACACCATTGATGGAGGAAGATAAAGGGAAAACCATGAAACCTAATGTGATGATGGTAGGAAGGACGGAGTTCATCAAGGTGAAAGAAGAGGAGAACATGAACCTTTCAACCACTACTACACATGGAGATGTTATGATAGCAAGTTTGAAGAATAACTTGATTTTGGAGGGAAATGATATTGAGTTGGTGTCAAAATCTAATTTGTTGAAGGTCAAAGATGAATATATTCTTGGGATTCAAGATTAGATTAAGGGGTATGTTGATATGATGATGGTGGGAGTGTTTTATTCATTGCTTTCAGAAGGGGATAATGGTCATTCTATTTCTATCAAATCAGAGGTTAGTAACCTGGTAATGCAATAGTCATAGGGGTAGAACAATAGATGGAAGAGGTGGAAAGGAAAAGTGAAGAGGTTAAGGCTAAGTTTCAAAGAGATGTGGACAATTCCAAGCATACCATTGAAGTGAAGACTAAGGTAGTGCATTTCAAGGAAGAAGGAGATAAGGTTTCAGGTGAAGAAGCATATTTGACAACATTCTCAAATGAGGGAGCAATCAAAAATCATCCATCAAGTGAAGAGCAACATTCTCATGTGAAGAACCAGTCAAAGCCAAAAGACAATGCCTATTTCCAGTACTTGATTCATTAGAAGGGGTTTCCTACTAGAGATATCACTTGGAGGTCTAAGGATGCAATGGACAAGCATGTATTTACTATTGCTACATAGTCCTTAAGGGACTTGAGTCAATTTTTCGTGGGGAGTATGGTACAGGGCACCATAGCTCTTAATGGCTTTCTGGGGTTGGAAGTCAATTTTTATTTTTTTTTGTAATAAGGTATTTAAGATCATTTACTATGTTTTTAAGTTGTTTTAGGTTGTCTTGGGTCATTTGGAGTCAATTTTGTAAATGTGGTAAAAAGTTGCAAAAATTGTCAAGCAACTTTGCATTTTTGCTTTTGTGGGGAAGTTGAACTGTTGTACTTTAAAAATTCAGTTGTATTTAGTTGGTTTTGTTTGGAAAAGGTTTAAATACACCTTGGAATGGTCAAAGGAAGGCTCTAGTTGTTGATTTGAAAATTAAACAATAATAAAAGCTTTGTTTTTCTGCATTTTAAGGCATAATTTGCTGCTATAGGAGATGATATGGCCTTGTATGACCTGCAAATGATCATCTAAGCATTTGGATTGATGTAGAATTGAATATTATTTCATTTTAATTTGGTCTCACCATTTTTCATTAGGTTTTGAGAATTTTATAACAATTTTACTAAAACTGGTTTGAAACCCTTGTTTAACTGCCTTGAAGGAAAGAAAATTGTAAAACCAACCATTTCATTGGTGAAATCTCATGAAACTTGGTGGAATGGATGGTTTTAGGGTGATTTTGGTGTCTATAATGTTGTAGGAGTAGGGGAAGGCATTGTGACCAAGTTTGAGTGATGCCCTAAGCTAAAAACCACATGTTTTAGGTAAAGGATGTGCTTAGGAGTTAGGTTTTGGTAAAAGGATCTTAGGAATTGGTTTGTAGTGACTAAAAATGTCTTTTTAGACCATTTAGGATAGGTCTGAGCCATTTCCTTGAATTTTTAAGCCTTGGTGTGTGAAAACCCCATTTTGACCTAGTGGAATAAGCCTAATTAGGCCCAGTTTCAAGTGAGCAACAATTTTTGGACCCTTATGTTTCAAAACAACCCAACCTAAAAATTAGATATGTTTTCAAATGTCATAATGGGTATCTAAATATGTAATTAATTTCTAGATATGAGGTATTGTTTGAAAATTATGTGGGAAAAACCTAGTTTTAAGTGCTACAAGGAGAATAATGAGATTGTGAGAGAAAGCCACCAAGTTAGGTTTCTAAATTTGAAAAGGTTGTTTTTTTTAGTTGGTTTTGAGTTGGTTTAATACCTACCATCCTTCTCTACATCACAATTAAAATTCAACAAAACATCAAACAACATGAACCATGTAGAGGAAAAGACCCAAATGGTCTACATGCAACACTAAGAAGAGGAGCATGTATTGTAGATTCAAAGACATGCTTAACCTGGTCCTAAAAACTCTTCACAACATATATTTCAAATAAAAACATCAACATGCTTCACACATTTGAAATAGGTTGACCTTAAGCAAGAAAATATGAAACTTGTTGCATGTTGACCATTACAACTTGATGGTACACATGAAAGATCAAACACTACTTGTGAATCTCCTAGATGAGTTAGCATTACCCATACAACATATTCAAACACTTTAAAGACTTTTTACAAAATACAGCTCATGGTGCACACCTTCTACATATATCAATCGACCACAAAAAATTATAGCCCAACAACACCTTCATTCTAGACCACAACCTATTCCAGAGAAACCATAAAACACTATGCAGAGCAACAAAAAAATTCACACAATCTTTAGGAACACTCTCTACTAGAAAATTCACCACTTCATACAACAACAAGTTGGCATAAACCAATAGACATTGAAACCACCCATTGAACAACACAATTCTACACTCTATCATTTACAACTTTCTCTACAGAAGGACTAATGACATGAAACTTTAGATATAGCCCCTTCACAACATACTAAACTTAACTTCTAAATTGCATGAACATATCTACAAACACAAGGTGTTAGAAACCAAGATATGAAATGCAAACCAAAAAATAACCTTCCACAGAAGAGAAAATCATAAAAAACAAGTCTTTGCAAAAGATGTGCAAAATATTATTATTTAGGAATTCTTAATTACATGAGATGATTTTCTTTATAAAAGAAAAGTATGCATAACCCTAATCTTTTCTTGAGCAACAAGATAGCTCAACAAGATAAGGATGAGAATAATAAACCTAAGAATTAAATATTACCTAAGTAAAGTTATGCAAGTGTAATTAAATATTAATTACACTGACACCTCCCCATAAGTACAACTTAGGGAGACTAAAAAAACATGCACCTAAAACTAAGATGAATGCAAGAAAGCATGAATGGTTCCCGATAATGAGGCCTAATGAGGTACCCATGTACAAATGCAATAATGAGGTAGAGAAGGAAAACCCAGTGGGAAAAAAACCCCTACAATGAGATGACTATTGCAAAGAAGCACTGGAAGAACATTGTGGAGTAACACTAGAACTACAATCTGACAAGTAAGGAAAGATAATTCTATCTACAAGAAACCAAAATAGAATCATAATAATGTGACAACATATTTGATGCCACATAACACTAGAAAAATCACAAACTAGAACAACCCTGGAATCTGTGAAGCAACAGTAGATGAAATGATGACAGAATCTAGAAACCATGTATCTTGATGCTGATACCAAAATGAGACTAAAACTCTTCCATAGGAACAAGTACCATAAAGAATCTAGAACACTAACCATAAAAACATGGCCCTTAAACTAAGAAGGATATGAACCAATGCATATCAATAATCGTAAACTCTCAATCTAAAGTGTGAACCAATGTGAATATGATATGTGTCAAGCTAAGACAAGAATGTGGCCAAAAGAAACTAAGAAACCATATAACCCATGCCTACTATCATCAAATCAAGATGGAGATCAAAGTGCATGCACACTCTAATTAGATTATTATGCAAGAAACCCCCCCATGGAACTTTATCTCAGTTCATTTATTACAATAACCCAATGATTGTAAAAGAAGAGAATGCAAACATGCATAAATGGAAAATAAAAAAGACCTTAGATCTGTGTAGAGGACTAAACTAGCTTTCCAACGCCGCAAGAATGGTGAAAAAAGGATCACCAATCAAAAGATATTCCCTTTGAAGAAAAATTTGAACATTTGACTTCAACTGGTAAAAAATCCCACTAAACAACAAAATTTCTAAAAAAAAATTGCACCATCAAAAAATTGGGCTCGCCAGCTTTCCGACGATATCTCGTTTCAAAACATTCACCTCCGAGATCAAAATTTATGGAAAAATGAAAAAAAGTGTTGTAAAATGGAAATTCGAGTACTTCACAGGCTAAATGGGCACAAATTTTTAGCTCCTTGGGCACTGGCTCTTGGTCTGCCATATGACTGCACCCTGCACAGTTGCAAAAAAGAACCCGCTGCCAGGCGGGCGGCAGGTGGGCTGAGCGAAGGTGGCGCCGCTCCTGGCGCCACCGGCAAGGAAGCCCTCTCAGGGCGGGCCATAGGACCGGGGGGGGAGGGTAGAGGGACGCGGGAGAGTGAAGGGAGGTCAGCAGTAGGGAAAAATAGCCGGCGGCAAGGAAAACAAGCCGGTGGAAGAAGAAAATGCTGATGGACGTGGATGATCGCGGGGTGAAATGCATACGTAGTAAGTAGGGGCCAACAAGGGTCTACAAAAATGCAGACTATGGTACGATAGTACAAAGGAAATAAAACTCATAGAAAAATAAAAACTCTCTAGAATACATTTACTAAAAAATTATCTCCCACAAATTTATAAGGCCCATGAATAAATATTGCAGAAAAATTAAAATAATTTTTTTATTTTGCAATCGTACCCTTGTACCTAGCGGACCTTTGGGTAAATTTTTTTTGCCTCATGAATAGCTGACGCCTAATATAGGTGAGTTATATGTCATTTTTCATCTCTCAGATGCTCTAGATCTGATGGTGAGGTCTGATCTGCCTGAAAATGCACCAGAAGCTTCACAACTCCCAGATCTGGCAAATTTTCAAACCCTCGTAACTCTGGCATAAAATGTCAGGTTTAGGCGAAACAAAAGTCGATCTTAAATTTTTTGATAGCCCTAAACTTGAATATGAGCTCAGCTTCCTCCAACATGCATCGAAAGTGACCATGAAAGAGCACCCAAATAGAGAGACAATCTCGAGGTATGAAACCCTCAAGGAATCCGAACTAACTCTGTAATGATTTTCTTAAAAAATTGAGAAGGGGCTACATATCAAGGCTCTGATACCATGTTAGAAACAAAGATCTGAAATGCAAACTGGAAAATAACCTTCCACAGAAGAGAAAATCAGAAAAAGCAAATCTTTGCAAAAGATGTGTAAAATATTATTATTCAGGAATTCATAATTACATGAGATGATTTGCTTTATAAAAGAAAAGTATGCATAACCCTAATCTTATCTTGAGCAACAAGATAGCTCAACAAGATAAGGATGAGAATAATAAACCTAGGAATTAAAGATTACCTAAGTAAAGTTATGCAAGTGTAATTAAATATTAATTACACTAACACGGGTGATCTCACAATAGTGGTTTACAATTTTTGGCCAAACTGGACACTGAAATTATTTTTTTAAACTAAATCTTCACATTCGGGCACCTATAGCGTCTAAACTGTGAAGAATGTGAAGATGATGCAAACTAGAGTCTCATCACATTTTGTCTATAGATTCTAAAAATATTTTTTTCAAAATTTTTGGAATTAGATTCCACTTCTTTTTCCATCTCCCACAAAAACTGGTTTTTTTCAAAAAACAACATTTTTAAAAAGTGACGCACATCGTATAACGCATAACTTTTTTTTCCATGACGGATAAAATTATAATTCTTTCGAATTTAAATTCATAACTCTAATATCTAGTGCTTCCACTTGGTTATAAAGTTTTTTATTGAATATTTTTTCTTTAATCAAGTTTCAAAGTCAAACCAATTACAATTCAGACATAACACGACCGTATAATGCATAACTCTTTTTGTATTTATCAAAATTCAATTTTTTTTCTATTGGATCAAGCACTTCAATATCTTTTGCACTCATATTTTTCAAATTTTTTTTTTGATAATCTGCTATTTTTCCACATGTGTAGAACATAGACCTTCATTTTTGATGAAAAGCCTATGTTTAATAAAACTAAAAAAAAAAACATAATAAAACCAAAACATACTAAAATTATATTCGTTGGATAGCTCGTTCTGAGGAATACTTGATTCCAGTTGGGTTTGTGAATATTCCTCCATTTTCATCCTCAAACCGAGCTCCGAAGTGCCAAAATTCAAGTTTTTTTCTGTCTTAGGGGGGGATGAGGAATAAAGGGGGTTCGAGCGAACCCCTAAAGGTTTGCTCAAACCAGGGTTCATTCGAACCCTGGTTCGTTTGAATGCCCCTTCTATAAGGGGTTTTGATGAATTTTTTGGTGAGAAAGTATTAAGAGGGTTTGGATGAACCTAGGTTCTACCAAACCCCTAATTGGTTCGGTTGAACCAATAGGTTCGTACAAACCCCTAAAATCAAGTTTTTTTGCCATGCATTCATTTTTTGTGAGTTTTCCTTCCTCACTTCAATTGTAAACCACTATTGTGGCTTCACCCTATGGGGGAATGCAAAGCCAAATTTTTTACCTCTGTGAGCATCATCATAGAACCAACATTGTCTTGAAACTGTCACTTATTGAACCACCTTTCCAAACCACAAATGATCTAAAACTTGGACCAAACATTATTTGGCACAACATGAGTCTAACTTCTAAATCATAGGAGCACAACATCACTAGCAAAGAATTTCAGAGCATCTCTCATAGATTCTTGCAACCAAATAGCCAAAATGTAAACACTGCCAACCAAACCGCAACCAACTCCAACATACTTCTGACATGAATGATAATAAATACTTACAGTTTTGACATAAGTGACAACCAGACTACAAAAATCTCCTATTGAACACCTGAAATACTGAGAGCAGGAGGTGAATCAGTATTTACTTAAACTCATTAACTTTGTTAATTCAAACATTCATTCAAAGCATCATATTTAACTTGCAGTAAATAAAAGGAACATATAAAGCATGCATCAAATCAAGGAACACAAAAAGGGAAAAACCATGGTGAGGATTAGCTCACAATATATTATAACTAGTTAGAATGTTTGATATAGAATGGTGAAATCATTGTCAAAAAAGAGAATGGCTCACTACCCGTGGCTCACTACTTAGAATAAAAAGAGATAGAAGAAAGGGTGGCTCACTACCAATGATGAACTGCTAGTATTGCATCTGACATATGTTGAAGATACAGTTCCACTGAAGCTTAGTATATTGACTTAACACACTTTATACTTCACCACAACTATACTTCTCACTTCTCTACACCAAATATCACACACACACTCCAAATACTCTATCCACCTCTTTCACACAATGAATCAACCTTATATATACCACAATTATCAAAACATTAATTAGGTCGCCCTAATTAGATGTATCATGCACCACATAACCTATCATCCCAAAACATAAACACACATGCCTTACAAAACTAACCAAAACATCTAACACATTGAAATAGGTTAGTATGACCTATAATCACTCCTATGATGTCACTTCTTACACAACCCAACTCCACATGACCCCAAAATACTTAGGTCAACATTAGAAAGAAAAACTTGTGAAGTAATAATCAAATGAACAAACTATTCACTCACAACTCATCACACAAACTACAAAAACACTTTCCACTTAGAATTTACACACCTATACCATCTGTAAAAACTACCAAAAATCTGCATGACATAATATTCATCCGCAATGGAATGTGAAGCATTCCAATGTACACTCTGCACCACTAACTTGGTCACACCTTAGTTGATACTCTATCAACATTATCTTCGACTACAAAATACATCAAGTCATGAAACTATGGATTTGGACTCTTCCAACATGTGTCGATATTACCTTAAAACTGCATGACTAGATTCTTCATAGCAAAGATGCAAACCTCAAAATTGGTTCAGTGAACACTAAAAACTGCACTCTGGGACTTAGGAAATTATCCAAACCATTTGGTATTCTCTAAACCAACACTTCTACATCTTTTTCATGGGTTTCCATCAATGATAACACCATATAATATCATGCTCATCAATCTTCTTCAATCTTCCCACTCAACAATATCTTCACATCATCATGCTCACATTGCCAACAATCTCCTCAATGATAAACAAATTCCAACAATCTCCCCCTTTCTCATTGATGACAATATTGCTAGCCAAAACTACTCCCACTTTAACATCAAGGGAAAAGGGTACCAAAATGATATTTCTTTAATTTTCTCTACCCCCCCTTACAAATATATTTACATCAATGTAAATCCACCTAACAATGCTATCTATTACCAAAATGGTAAATACTTATACTGTAGTATCATCAAATACTTCTGTATATGTACATTGTAATCAAGAAAACTATCTATATAAACAAAAAAAATGTACAACTTAACTTGTGGAGAGTAAATTACCCTAATTAGACACCTTCAATTTTCTAATGTGTTCCTCTTAATCTTTCTTTGCTATCTCCCACTCCTTAGCCAAGGAAAGTATACTACATTAACTTTCAAGCTTAAAATGGAGGTCTTCTCCTTAATCCAGAGAATTGGGTACTAGATCCTTTTACAACATCTCAACATCAACCAAAATTCCAAGAAAATATGTAAGACTTGTACTTGTCAAGTCTCTGTGTTGACTATACTACATAATGATGTTCTCTTTTTGTTGTTGCGGTTGGAAGAACTGTCAATGGAAAATTTCAATAGATATCATTGTGTCTGCATCACTAATCATATTGTAAACACTAGAGGCCTAAGAAATTTGTGACTCTATTGAGTACATTTGGTATTTAATTCTCTTTGAACAATTAGGCCATTTTAAGGAGAATTGAAATACAAATTTAGCTTCTTCCACACAATTTTGAATATCTTTAAAAGAATACCATGTGAAATGAAACACTTTTTAGAAGCATTTACCAATCTCTTGTCATTGACATTCTTAGTCATTTCCTTTTCTAAGTTTTCTTCCAAACTGATAAAGTATTCCTTAAAGGAATCAAGTAGTATCCTCAATTGTTGCATAACCGATAGAGAATTATCAACATTTTCTTTAGGGAAGTTATCGTACAACACTTTTATTGGTTTATCAATCATTTTTGCACTCTTTTGGTGTGTTTTCAGTATCTCCTTCCTTGTGGAGGCATGAAAAGCATCACCAAGCTATAATTTATGTAGGGGAGATATTTTATCCATTTCTACTTATCCTTGCTACATAGGAATTTGTAATAGTTGTGCTAAAAGCACTAGTTGGAACTATAGAGCTGCATGTCTAGAAAACTTTTCAGTGAATCTTTAGAAGCTCCAAAGGATTCACTAACTTTTTGAGCACTTTCTTCTTCCTTCTCTTTGCTATCAGAGCATTCCTCTATATTATTTTCTTCTACAACAAGCTTCTCATTATCTGGAGGAGGCACACTCTATTCTTCTTGTACTTCATCCTTCTCTGGAATATCTTGTTTAACTTATTTTCTCTGCTCATCATTAGTCTTCTCATTTGGAGGGTGCAATTCTTGCTCATTTTGAGTTTCATTCTTCTTTAGGATGTCCTATTTCTCTTCTTTCTACTCTTCATCAAAATCATTCTTCGTATTTGGAGGGGTTTTATTAGTTAAAATATCTTCCTTCCCTATCTCATTAGTCATCTCTTCATCTAGAGGGATGTTATTTTCCATCATGTTTTCTTGTCCACTCTCAGGCTCAGTCACATGCTTAGATTGCTCATTAATAGATGCATTGAATTTTGGATTAGTCGTATCATGTTGTAATTACTCTTCATTGTTTGGAGACATTCCCAATCCTTTTGGTAGGTTTACAACATTCTATAGTGTCTCATTTTTTAGCCTTTCATTGTCCTCTTTATCTCTACTCATTAGAGTGTTAACTCTTTGCTTTGTTCTGAATTTTTTGTTGTATAGTTTAGAAAAAATTTCATCTGTCCTCAATAGTAAGTGAAGAACCATTCTTCTCCAAGGAAAATTCCTTTATCTTTGTATATTCTTCAATTTTTTCTTACCTTCTTTCAGTTAAAAAAATCTTCAAAAAATTAGGCAGTTGGTCCTTAATCTTATCCAAGCTAGTTTCAAATGCTATCATATACTTATCTATGGATTATTCAATGGTTTCCTTATCCTCATCATTAGATTCTAGATACATTTTTTCTATCTCTTCCAAGAGACCAAATTCTAAAATGCTATTAAATAAAGCATCAAACTTCAAAGGGCTATGTTCCCTTACTGGAGGGGACTTTTCTTTATTCTTCCCCTTTCCTTTAGGATATTTATCTCCTTCCTAACTTCTTTTCTCTTCTTTGAATCTTGAAAGTTTTCTTTTCTCTTTCCACTTCTTCACTCTTAGTATCAATAATGTCAACTTTTGATATTTTGGCATGAGTCTCTTCAACATACGCTTGAGACTTCTTCTAGACTAATTGAGGTTCTTCCTCTTCTTCTTCTTCATCCTTGCAACTAATGTATTTTTCTTGTGTTTCCTTTTCTTTTCTTCTCCTCTTAGGAACCTTTTGTTGCTCAAGGACACTAGATGTAGCCTTGTTTGAACTCTTTGCAGGAATTGTTTTAGAGGACTTCAAAATAGTAGGAGAGTGGGTAGAGGTCATAGATAACCTTCTTGTGCTAGGAGTAGCCTCTAGAGGAGTAGGTATGCTTTTGTAATTTTCCACGAGGCACTTTGGTGAACCAACAATCTCCTCCAACCTTTCCTTCATCTTTTCAACATTTTTCTTTATCTCCTTTTATTTTTGTTACAAGTGCACTTCACTAGATTTCTCTGCATAAGTGCCAAACCTATCCATAGATGGATCTCTTAGTTTTCTCAACATAATTTTTGCAAGTTTGGAAATCTCTTCTATTGTAACATCATATCACAACTCTAGGATCCAAACATTTCTAGGTTGAATTGCTTCCATAATGTAGTTATCTGTATTGACCATGAAAGTGATGCCATTTTTATACTTCTCAACTATACTTTTTGAGATTCTCTCTCTTTCTTGTATTTTTTCTCAAAATGAATTAAAGAAACCCCACAACATAGAATTTTGAGTTTCTAGGTTCCCTAACCTTCTCAAGTGGTCTCTAATCTAAGTTGCAACAAGAATATTGTCAAATAATTTACCCAATATTCCACAATCTTTAGATGATCATATTCTTCCATTTTTGTGTGAATGTAAATCCACACATCCTCTATGTACATCACACCATATGGAACCCTCAATAATGCACCTTTCACATCCATTTCTATGGATTTAAATGGATGTTTCTTGAACTTAGGTCTCAATTGTTCCAATACATCAAATACTTGTGGAGTATACATCATGAATCACTTCTAAAACTAGGGTTTAGTAGGAAACTATAAATACCTTTGGAATTATTTGCTGGTTAGGGTTTTTCACAATGCACCAAATGCTTCAAATCACATTTTCTCTACTTTTCTATTCTTCAAATACTCGATCAAAAATGAATTTTTATTATGAAAAATGTAATATAAGCCTTTTTATGGTGACCTAAATTGCATTGAATGCTACATATAAAGTTAGGTCAAAAAGTTGATAGACCCTCACTATGTTGACACAGTCACCTTTAATCACTCCACAATTCTTTACAATAGGAGACTTCATATAAAAAATACCATCAGTAGATCAACCATGTTGATCTACACATGTACCAATGCATTGAATGTATCAACACCACATCTTTGGTAGGGGCTAGAAGATATTTTGCTAAAACTCCACCTAAGCCAAAGCTCTTCATCTAGTTTCTAGATGAGACATATACACTAGGAGATGGCACAAAATATTTCTTTACTTCACTCTCTTCCTTCTTTTTCTAGATCTTGTTCATTTCTTTCTTCATCTCAAATGGATCCACTTTCTTTTCTACTAGATTAACCTCATTCTTTTATGAAATAAAGGGTTTCACATTCATAGATCTGTAAAACTTAGCAATGTGTCCTATTTTGTTACAATTGTGGCATATAAAACCTTATTGAACAAGTTCACTTCTTACCATTGGTGCAATTGTGACATCATTCCATTATTGTAACCACTCATCATCTGATTTTTGCATTCACTAGCTTTATGACCAAATCTATTGCATATAAAATAGTGATCGAGAAGTGATTAAACATTTTGATTCATTCTACTTCTACACTGTATAGCTCTATGTCCAAATTTATTGTAGGAGAAATAGTAACCATTAAAATACGAATACCTTTGTGCAACAGGTTGTCTAATAGGAGGCCTTTTGAATTAATTCTTCTAGTCTTAGACCTGTTTGACATTTTTCTTCTTGTCCTTCTTATTTTTAGTATTTTTTGGATTTTTATTTACCTTTGAACTTTATCATTTCTCAAACCCTAAACCTTCTTTTTCCTTGGAATCCTTCTAATTTTCAATCATCTCATCAAGAAATGTGGAGCTCTTCTTGAATTTGTCTTCTTAATGCTTCATTGTAATGGTGAAAATTTTCATCCTAGGAAAAATTCTCATTTATTTACGCTTACTTTAGAATTACAAGTATGATGATGCATAAACCCATCATCGTATTCCTAATCTTCTTGTGTGTCCTTATATTTTTTTATTGGTAGAGGAATATTTGTTGAGGATGTGTCTGCATAGCAAACTACCATCCTAACAAATTCCTGCCTCTAAAATCCATAGAAGCGTTATGTTTTCTAGTTGGTTGCAAAGGTAATGTCCTCTACCGAGTCTTGACCAATGGAAAATGACTCCTTTCATCCATTTTTATCATTAAAACTCATTCTATCACTCTCTCTTGCAAGCTCTTTCATTCTCTAGCTCATTCTATCACATTCTCTATTCAATTCTTAATCATTCTTTCTCTATCTTATTGCTACTATCCTTCTACTTGGGTCTCTTCAAAACCATCATTGTTATAGGTTTATGAGGTTATGTCTCCTTGATGTGGTGGGGCTACTCTCTTCTTTCCTCTATTAGCCTTGAGTTCTCATAGCAGGGAAGGTAACATCGTCTATTTTCATTTTGCATCTATTGTCTTGTAGAGTAGCATCTATGTTGTCATTGCTCTCTACCTTATTGTGTCATTTCCACTCCCTCTCCTTTATCACTTTTTTCTATATCATTGCATATTTGGCTATTTGTGGAGGTGGGAACACTGAAACGAGGGTATGAATGAGGTGGACCTCAAAACATAACCATACAATTTTCTTTTTCTGTGTGTGTAGGTGCAGGTTTGTTTGCTCGAAGCTAGCTAGGAAACTAGACTACGCATGAAAGTTATCTTTTCATACTCTTTCCTTATCATTTTCATCATTAGAATAATTCTCTCTAGTATTCTTTTTGTTGTACTACTTATTTTTGCATTTTTGTATTACATTTTTCAAACTATAAAACTCTATTATTTAGGTTATAAGTAGATATTGAGTGTCTTTGACTATTATTCGAATAACTGTCTATATAGGATGCCAGTGCATCCTTGAGTCTCTAATGTGGCACGATGAAGTACGGTTCCTGCACTGTTGTCCTTAGAAAGAGAGCTATCTGAGTCATAGTTTAAGACCCTTGTAGTCTACTCATCTTATTTTTGAAAACACCCATTTCTTCTTTCTTTGTCTCTTGATCAACCTAAGGTAGTTTAGGGTAGTTTTTTCCTTGGGGCTCTCTTGTGACCTAGAGCCTTAGGGCTAATGAACCCCCCTACTCTACATTTTTTGTGAACCTAACATGAACATCCTCATTTTCATTTCTTGGTATTTAGGAATCTTTCTCTCGTGTCCTAGGTGTGTTGTAGATTTGTGTCTCATGAAGTGTTTAGCTTTGTGACCCAATCTATGACCCCTAGATATGTAGGTAGGAATTTGGGATATTCAAAAACTAAATCTAGGTAGGACACTGTCTACAAATTTAGTAACACAATCTTCTACATCTTTTGAGTTATTTCTATATGAGTACATGAACATGGTTTTTTTCACACGTGTCCCTCCTCCTAAAAATTTGAGTGTGATAACTGACACAACTTTCACCTTGCATGATGAGCCACTAAATAAGGAACTTTACCCATTATACATTCTTACTTGGATTAATGGAAACATCGTAACTAAAATGTTAGTTGATCTAGAAAGTCAAGTTAATTTGATAATAGAGGAGACTCTATTTATAAATAGCTTACATAAGGAGAGATAAAATGAGTTAGAGACCATTCTCCATACCCACAATGGACTCTCTATTGCCCCTGTGGGTGCTACTTCTTTATTAGTCTTGGTAGGAATGAAGGATGTTGATGTCTCATTTGTTATCATTCCAAAGTCTGACCTGTTCAAAGTTAGGTCGTGCATTCTATGGCTAGCTTCTACAAATGACATCACCTTTGTAATTCATAAATGTTTAAAGTTCCCTCATGAAGGTACTATGCGCATGGTGCATGACACTGGCTATAAACCACTAGTTTCATGTGGGGGCTTCTCATTGGATCACTTTTTCCCTACCTCAATCAAACCTCTCCCTCCTAGGGGATTTTTTTATACAAAGCTTATATTAAATATAACACTAAGGGCTTAGCACCAAAAGCTAGTTATCTGGTGTCTTCTTATGATATCTTTGTAAAATCCTCTATGGTAGCAAAACAACAAGCTACCTCTTTAACCCCATCTAAGGGAAAGGGAAAGCTTACTCATGCTCTAGATTCTTCTCCTTCTATGTATGGAGTTCCATCTACTTCTGCTTCTTTTCTTGTTGTGACATCTTCGACTTCTATTCATGTGTCCTGCATGGGAACTACAATGGTGCTCTCATGGTGGAAAGTGAAGTGTCAAGTCTTTGAGATTCCTATTCTACCCACAATACCACAACCCATTGTCTATGGCATGGGGAAGTCTTCCCATGGGTTTGTTCCTATGTCTCGGCCTCCATAGACTCCTATTGTTCCTCCACTTGCCCCTAAGCCAGAGAATAAGAAGAGGCCTACTGAAAGGAAATCTAGATTTGGAAACAACTCTCCTAACGCCAAAGACTCAAGGAAGAATGAAGATACACTTTTAATTTTTTCAATTACAGTTCAATTAAGATGCACTTTGAAATAAATATCAGAAACAGAGAATTAGACAAACACAGATGAACACCAGATATATGTGGGAAAACCCTTATGGGAGAAAAACCCACCACACCAAGAGAAGTCACTTTGTATTATAGTAATAAGGATTACATACAATAGTTTTGACTTATCTTTTTGATTCCATATTACAACAACTTTCACTTTGATCAATCTTGTACATGAACCTTCATGTTACAGTCTACACAAAATAGAATTCACTTTGATACAATTCAAACTGTTCACACACCTGTTGATCGAACCAACCATTGAACCATTAAGAATCTACAATTACAAACTATATTCATGCCACCCCTGTCTGTTGTGCTTCCTCACATAACTGTCATAACAAACTATCTTCCAACTATTTAGATTCAACTTCTCCTATTGGTCCACGAGATGCCACATAGGAAAGTCTCAATCTGTCAAACGGCTTCAAGCTGTGTTGTCATATTGGTGAGACACTGAACATGTCTCCCTGATGCCAACACAGTAAACACTCGATATCGCCAAGACTCCATCCTATCGCCAAGATGTTACATTGAGTCAAGAGAGCTATCACTCAGCTTTTTCCATGTTGCCAAGACATATCGCTTTCACTGAGATGTCATACTGAAGCCTCAAAGTCACTCAACTATGAGTTTTCCATTCGGCAAGACTATCACTCTTCGGTGAGACCACATACCAATATTCAAAGTCACAATGATCTCAACATTCCTATAAGCAAGACTTACCACTTGCAAAGAGGATACATCGAGATATCTTATGTTATACCGAAACCATTAGCAGTCGCCAAGACTATCGTCCTTCATTGAGACTTTACTCCGAGATCCTCTAGTTATACCGAGTGCCAAATAGTAGTCAGCAAGACCTCTGTCTATTCACTAAGATTTCACATCGATATCTTTATGTTACCGTGAAAACTCCACGAAGACTCCATATCTGTTCCCGTCGGTGAGACATTCATTGTTCGGTGAGACATCTTCCTGGGACCTTTTGAGTTACCCCGAAGCCTTTAAACCAAATGCTATCGGCGAGACATATTACTTTCAATAAGACTTCTCACCGAGCCACCATAGGTTATCCTGATATGAGATAGAATGGCATGTTGGTTAGAGATCTCCACGAGCGGTGAGAGGTTACAACGAACAAACTATCACAGCGATAGGCTCTAGGGTAAAAGTGTTCTGCGAGACTCCTGCAAGGTCACAGTGACCTAATCTGATTCAAAAAGATTACTACTACTAGTCGGCCAGACTTCATGGATGTCACACTAACTTTTCCCTAGTAGAGGTTATATCCTATGATGATTGAGACATAAATATCCAACACCTACTACCGAAGTGTCAATGTCTATTTCTCCTCATGTGGTTATTTTTACTCATGTGCTTCCTCCTGCTGCTCTTACCTAGGAAACCATGCTTTGAATAGAAATGGTTGTGAAGGATACTCCTGCAGTTGAGCAACAACGTCCAATCTCTTCTCAGGCCATATCTTCCAATGCTCATAGCTTATGTAACTAGCTTGCACATGAGCACAAGTGCAGGAAAAAGGCCCTAGTCATAGAACATGCTACCTTGCAAAAAACATAGGGGGAGCCAGTGGCACCTGTCTCTACATCTTCTTTTACTATTCCACTTTCTCCTACTATTTCTACCTTAGTTCCCATCACCTCTATTTTTCTTTCAGCTCCTTTAGTGGGTATTGATGATGTTCACCCCAAAAGGGTGCAATTTTTCATCACTCCCTCTATAGAACCCCCTCTCTTGATGTCCCTCTCAGACATCCCTCCTTTCTCTTAGCTCATAGACATGTTAAATACAATGGTGGTGTTTGTTGTGGCTTTGTATTCTTCCTCCTTCACTTCTACTTCTTCTATAGGGATTGCACATCATTCATTGAAGCACAAGTTGGAGGATGACCTTGCTATGAGTGGAGGTTGGAAGAAGGGTTCACCTTCTTTGAAATTTGGTTCTATTTTGGCCTGCACCATCCTCATGATGGATTTGGCCCCTACATCCTTAGAGTTTGTCATTACCTCTCTTGATGAGGCTGACAATGACTCTTAGGTGTCTCATTCTTCTCCCACCTAGTTGACACATGGCACTTTGATAAAGTGCATGTTCAATTCAGAAGATGATATCCTAGCTCTATCTTTGATCCTTATGAGATTGATGAATTTGTATTCACAAGAGCTCATTGAAGAAGTCCTTGAGGGGCCTTCTTCCTTGTCCATTGTTATAGGCGACTTGGAGGGTACTTCCCTCACTATCTTTCTCTTTCAAGCCCATACTCCCTCTCCTTATAATGATCTAGATTGGGAGCAAGATGACTTGCTAGTCAATGAGGACTAGAGTGGTACCTCTTCTTTATCTATAGGCTATATTTTTTTGTGTGTTTGTGTTCCCTTGTGATTTTCTTTGTGTTTTTGATCCTTCCCAAAGCACCCTTGCTACTTGTAATGTCATAAAATTGCACCCCTTGCAATTTCACATACATTCATGTGTCCACTTTAGTGTCCACTCCATCAGCATTTTTGTAGGGTCATTTTAGCCCTTGCATCAACCTTTATCCCTTCTTAGGATGCTCAAGACCCCTTTTCAATAGCTACCCTCATGTGTCAAATTTTTTGTTAAACCTTGCACTTTTCCCATTCTTATCGCTTTGTAGCATGATGTGTCTAGAAACTAGCATGCCGTGTGAACATCGGCATGAAATGCTAGTATCCCATGACATTTCAACATTCAAACAACCATTTTTTAGCATATTTTCCACTAGTCAACTACTTTTGTTGGTACCAATAATGGCCCAAGACACCTTGTAATTGCTCATGTAGCTTCTTTTCCATCTTTAAAAGTTGTCTTTTCAACTCATTTAACCTTCTTCTCCTTCTTGGCTTCTATCTTGGACATTCTCCCATCTTTCTCTTTCTTGCATAACTCCCTTATAGAAACCTCAATCTTTCATAGCTCACTACAACAACACTCTTGCATTCTTATAGCACTCTTTGCAACACTTTTGGCTCTTGCAACTATCTTTTCTCTCTCTTTTTGGCTTCCTTAAGCCTTGCCACCAATATCTCCCTTTTTTGTGCTTGTGAGCATCCTGGGGTCTCACACATCCCCTATTGATTGCATTTCTACTTTGTGATATGGGTTCTCCTCCTTGAGTGGGGTTTTCTTTAATCATGCCATATTTTCTTAGTTCATTCACTTTCTCTATCTATCTAGATGTCTATGGAGGTGGGAACACCAAAGCGGGGGTCTGATAGAGGCAAACCCCTATACAACCCCAAAATTTTCTCCAGATCTTACGCATGCAAGAATTGAAGATATTTATGTGCTGGAGGCTTCATTACTTGGATGGTTGTAAGTGCTTTATTTCTTCTCTTTTTCTTTATCATTTATACTTGTTTATTTCAATTCTATTATAACCTACTACTTTACCTCATTCTAAGGTTTTTAGCAATCAAAGTAGAAGTATTTGCTTTGCATTCTCTAAGATAAACTCAATTTCTCACCTGTATGATATGCCAACGAGCCTCTAGGACCCTAGTGTGTCACACTATCATCCTCATTCCACCCTGTCATCCTTTGGCTGAGACCTTGTTAGTTTGTCTGGAAAACCTTTGTGATTTACTCTTTCTAATTCTAGAACTCTCACTTTGTTCCCTAAGGTAGTTAAGGAAAGTTTACCCCTTGGGAATCTCTTGAGAATAAAGAGACTCATGAGTATCGAATCCCACTTCTCTACATTTTTGTGAACTTGATGTGAACCATAGTATTTTTTAGAGAACTAGGAATTTATTTACCCCAACTTAGTGGGGTCATAACTTTTGACTCAGTGCTCAGAATTCAAAACTGTTTACACCATTGGAAAGGTCTCCAAGAGGATTAATTTAGTCGCTAAAATACAATTCCTTTGGAAGATAACTGATGCAAGTTTTGAGTCCAAATTCTACTCCAAAGACCTTCAAAAATGCAAATTAATAGAACCTAAAAAATAATGAAAAAAATAGAAAATCAAGATTTTTTCAGGTTTTCTTAGTTCTATCATCCCTAGTTTGCTCTAATCAGGTGACTTGTTTATTCATTTTTTATTATATTTAGCTCACTATTTTCAAAATGAATTTAATATTTTCTTTTATGATTTTAGTATCTAATTATATTTAAAATGTTAATGATGTTTCATTTCATGCATGTGATGGTGACTTGGCTTTACCCATGTCACTCGGTGTCTTTGATCCTTCTCATGAATTTCCTCTTGCTTTAGAGGATATCTTGCTACAAGAAGATGAAATCATTGATACCTTTCTTAATGTTACTCTATCTTCTCTTCATTCCACTCTCTTCCAGAGAAGATGCATTAGTGAATGATGAATCTCTTTTCTCTTCCAATGCACTCTCCTCTAGAGATGATGCATTAGTGAATGATGAATCTCCTTCCACATTTAATCCTTCCTAGATCAATGTTGAGAATAGTTCTTTGAATAATTATTCTACTAGTTGTGATGATTCTATAAATGTAATCTTTCTTTGTTACCCCTCAAAGGCCTAAGAGACCGGTTATTTATTGGACTCCAGCTAGTCCTCCGAAAAGGATTTGTTCTATTAATGGTGTTCCATTTGATAGTGATTATCGTGATCTTTCTATGGCTCCCTCTTAGAGGGTGGTAACCCATACTTATGAGAGTAGAATGAATAAAAAATTAAGGCTTCTTTAAGCTCCTAAACCTACAACTAAAGCACCCAGTGATTATGATCTTGTCGTGAAACTTCAAGTTACTCCAGCTAAGATCTCATAGTGGCACTTGCTTCAGACTACTCTGGTTTACCAAGGTATACTTCAGGAAGCCTTGCAAAAGATCCTCTTTCCTTATTTTTCTAGGCTAATGGATGCTAATGCATTGATATCTCATATTTGTGTGGATTCACTAAATATTATGTTCTATCCACAAGAACTTCCACCCTCGAATGTGTAGAAGTAGGCGGACCCTCTAATTATTATAGTTAACATTAATAATATTGGCATTAGACATACTCTCATTGGCATTGGTTCGATGCTCAATGTATGTAACATTGATCTATTACCTAAGATTAATATTGATTTATCTTCTCTTAATGCTTCTTTTGTTGTTGTTCATGGGTTTGATAATATCAAATGACAAGCCCTAGGCATGATAGTCTTGCCATTGAGGTTGGGACCCATTACTATACCCACCCTTGTATATGTTATGTTAGAAAAAATACCATATAACCTTCTTCTTGGTAGACCATGGATTCATGCTATGGGTACATTCCCTTCTACCTTGCATAAATATATTAAGTTCATTTGTAACAATCGATTAGTCATAGTCAAGGTTGACCTTGTGGCTATGCACTTATGTGATATGGTAGATGTCAGTCAGGTTTTGGTTATGCCTACTCTTATCCCTTTGGTGTCTTCCAATGTGTTGATGTTTACTCTAGCAAAACCCACTACCAAGGATACTCTTGAGATAGATGTCCCTGAAGAAGATCCTTTTAAAGTAATAAATCTTAAGTCTGCTCATTCTACCTCTTCTCAATAAAATGCATGTCTTGGTGATTATTGGTGTTCTCTATACTTTACTAAATCCTTCATCGGAGGATATAAATATGCCCTAATCCACTTAGACCTTCTAATAACATCATTCAAACCTAATATCAAAGATGATATATCTTCTATATTGTGGGATAATATGAACACAAATTGTAATTTTCTTAATGTTGATCCTCCTCCTTCTGAGAAAGATGACCACACTTCTATTAAAGAGGCTAATGTTGATAGTCATGTCAAGGAGGCTAATGAAAATCCCATAGAGGAGCATGATCCCCATTGCTGGAACAATGATCTCTAAGAAGATCCTCCTCCTCAAGATTTGCAAGCATGTTATGACCTTGGCTTTAAACTTATTTCTAAATATGGCTATGGGCGTAGAGGTTGTGGGTGTAACAAACAAGGCATTCAAGTCCCTATAGAATGTGCACTTCATAAGCATAATTTGGGGCTTGGTTTCTTAAATGAACAAAATAAATAGAAACTATAGTTGAATGGTGAAATGATCTCCACTCAACCTCATTCTCTCAGATTAATTCATCCACTATTATCCAATGTCTTTGTGCCTTCTTCTTGTGAGTAGTCAAACTTTTCCCCACAAGAGAAAGGGTTGTTTCCTACCCCTTATTCTTTCTCTAGGAAAGAGAACATTTTTTTGAGGCTTCTAAAAGCCCACATGATTACTCGTCCTTCTCCTACACATAAGAAATTTCATAAGCATGATAAAGAAACACATTCTTTCTGTACATACCATCAAGTGCTTGGCCATTCCACTAGTGAATGTAAGGCCTTGAAGGATAAAATACAACTTCATGATTTAAGTGCTATCACTCATTTATTTGCTAATGCACCTACCTCTTCTTCAAATGGAAAGTGATATAAAGGTCTACCTTTGTCCTATACGTTCTAAGTATCTTGCATGGTTCTCCTCCCCTATATGTTGGGGGCAGTGATAACTTGTTCTAGAGATGTGTGTCCTTAAGGACCCCCTCTTTTGTCTTTTAAGTGAAGTGTCCCATGAGTGGACCCCTTTCCTTTTGAAGGGTTCCTAAGGGACCCCCCCTTTGAAAGATTCTCCTTCAAATGAATTCATTAGCATCTAGCTTGGGGACAAACCGACTAGACCTATCTCTTCTATGACTATCCTCTAATGCAGCTTGTCGTAGCCACTTGCTTCTCTGATCAGCCTTGCCCTGTTAGACTAAGAACCTGTAGAGATCCTTTGCATCAAGCTTACATAACATTTTTAGTCTATGGATTAACATGTTGCTTTGCAGGTTCACCTGTAAAACTTCTTTCCACTCAAACTCTGTGAAGTCCCCTCACTTTGGGCTTCCTTGAGGAGAGAGTACCTGGGGGAACCTTCTTTGAAGGTTCAAGGACCTATGAAGTGCTTGCATCCTATGGTATCCATTCATTGTTGGTTTGTAGACCTTTAATGTAGTTTCTTCAACTCTGTAGGAGAGAGTAACTATAGAGCCTTTTGTTCACCTTTCGTAGGTCTACAAATCTATGGTGCATTTGATCAACTCTCCTCAAGAGAGAGTACCTATGGAGCCATCTCTCTTGGAATTTTCATTCCTTTCTCTATCTTAAATTATATTATCTCTTCTCTTCTCAATTGTATATACCAGATCAAAGATTTGCATCTTCTTCATCCTAAGTATATGCTCTTTATCTCTTCAACATTGGTTGCTTCCTTGAATTTTGGGTTCATTCTTCTCTTGAAGCAATTGATCCTTACCTTCTTCTCTTCATTTTAGAATTCTTCTATGGGTTGTTTCTTAATTTGAGAATGATGCATAGTAATGAGACAACCTTCTACATCAAGGTCTCTTTCACTTTTCTGACTCAAATCCTTTAGATTTTTGTGTGCTTGTGTGTGTGTGTTTTTATATTCTAACCTTGTGATGTAATGGATTTTTATGTTCTAACATTTTTGTCTTATGTAGGTATTTTTCATCTAATGTGTTTGTTTTGTAGGTATTCAGCCCGAGGACACAATTCCTTGGTTCAAAGAGTTATCCACTTCCTCTACAATATCCTTTTGGTATCATGATGTTATTTATGTTTAGTAGATTTCCTTTAGCATGCATATTAGTGTAGATTCATATGCCTGCTAAAGTGTGGGAAAAATGTAATGTCGTAAAATTGAACCCCTTTGTAATTTCACATACATTCTTGTATCCACTTTATTGTCCACTCTCTTAGCATTTGTGTAGGCTCATTTTAGCCCTTACATCAGTCTTTTTCCCTTCTCACGATGCTCAAGACCCCTTTATAGCAGCTACCCTCGTGTGTTAGCTTTTTGTTAAACCTTGTGATTTTCCCATTCTTATCACTTTGTAGCGTGATGTGTCTAGACACTAGCACACCACATAGATGTTTGCATGTTGCATTAGCATCCCATGAAATTTCAACATTCAAATGATCATTTTTTAGCATGTTTACCACTTGTTAGCTACTTTTGTTGGTGGTAACAGCTCGAAATTCCTTGTAACCGCTCGGGAAGCTTCTTTTCCCTCTTTAAAAGTTTTCTTTTCAACTCATTTGGCCTTCTTATCCTTCTTGGCTTCTCTCTTGGACATTCTCCCATCTTTCTCTTGCTTGCACAACTCCCTTGTTTGTTACAACAGCCTCAAGCTTTCACATCTAGCTACAAAAACACTCTTGCATTCTTATAGCACCCTTTGCAACACTCTTGGATCTTGTAGCTATCTTTTATCTCTCTTTTTGACTTCCTTAAGCCTTGCAACTGATATCTTCCTTGTCTTGTGCTTGCGAGCATCATATGATTTTACACATCCCCTATTGATTGCATTTCTACTTTGTGATACAGGTTCTCCTTGAGTGGGGATTGATTTAATCACTCCATATTTGCTTGCTTCATTCAATTTCTCTATCTATTTGGTTTTCTGTGGAGGGGGGAACACCAAAACAGGGGTTTGACTTAGGCAACCCCCCTATACAACCCCAACATTTCTCTAGATCTTATGCATTCAGGAATTGAAGATATTTATGTGCTAGAGGCTTCATTACTTGGATGGTTTTAAGTGCTTCCTTTCTTCTCTTAATCTTTATCATTTATACTTCTTTATTTCACTTCTATTATAGTCTGCTACTTTCCCACATTCTAAGCTTTTCAGCAATCAGAGTAGAAGTAGTCACTTTGCATTCTCTATGATAAACTTAGTTTCTGGCCTGTATGAGATGCCACATTGCCTCTAGGACTCTAGTGCACCACGATATTATCCTCATTCCATGTTGTAATCCTTTGGTTGAGACCTCATCAGTCTATCTAGAAAACCTTTGTGATTTACTCTTTCTCATTCTAGAACTCTCACTTTGTTCCCTGGGGTAGTTTAGGGTAGTTTACCCCTTAGGAATCTCTTGGGAATAAATAAACACATGAGTAGAAAATATCCGTTATCTACACTACCCTTATAGGTGCTTGGATACAGGCATGGAAAATTTGTCATGCACTTATTTTGTTTGTATCATCATTCTTTTGTGTCATAAAATTACTTTTTGATATTGGGGACGATGCAAAGCATTGAGAGCATTTAGGCTTTCTTCCATGTTGACCCAATTTTTATTTTTATTGTCTTCATGTTCTCTTCTTCAAGTTCTAAGAACTTTGGGGATTGATGACCATTCGTTCATACACTATATTATATCTATTTGTATCTATGAACAAATCTAATGCCAAATTCTCAGATCCCCCTATCTCTTGGTTTCTTTGTCTTTTTTTACTTCTTGATGTCGTGGTTCTTATGTGTTGTCCCTTGCATTTTGTGACAATATACCATGAATACATCTCATCATGTGTTGAATTCCATGACATATCTACCTCTCCTTTCTCTCCTTAGGATGCCATGTGGTACTCTACATAGCACACACCATCCTAAGGGGAGGCTACCATGTTCTAATTTTTAGTAAGGTGAATTATTTCAAAAGGATTTCTTGATGTAAAATATTCTTTAAAATGAATTTATTGATGAAATAATCCTTATTGAAATCCTTCATTTTACAAAATGTTGAATTCTCTCAAGGATCCTAGATAAAAAAAAATTCGAAAAGGACCCCGTATGTGAAGGAGTCTGAAAACTTTCCTTTAAAAAAGGATCATTTTTTCTAAAATGATAGAGTTTGAAAATTTTCTTTTAGAAAGAAGCATTCTTTCCAATAGATTCCTTGAAAAAAAATATTTCAAAAGGATCCCTTGATGATATAATAATTTGTGGAATTTATGTGGTATCTTTTTATTTGGGCATTCCTTTGAATGGGCCCCTTGGTGTCCTGAAGGGTTCCCTATCGAAGGAACCTCCTTTGAAAGATTTATTCTCAAAAGATCTATTTGGTGTCTTTTAATGTGTCTTTTACCTGATATTTGGTGTTGCGTGTCTTGGTGTTAGACATCTTATATCTTGGAATCTAGCTTAGGGGTAGCCTGACTAAACCAACCTTTTATGTGACTTTCCTACAACATAATTTGTAGCAGTCACAGACATATCTATCTAATCAGTGTTTGTTTTATGTCTATTTGATTAGGCTATGTCTTATCATGTCACCTTGTGCCTTCTTATATCTTATCAATGTGTGTCTTATGATTATATTTTTTCCTTACATGTTTGTTTGTAGCCTAACATGTTTGTGGTGAGATAACATCTATCTTTACAAGATCGAGAACCTACAAAGTCCCATATTTCATGTTTAGGTATGTCGGATTGAAGATCTTCTTCCTCGATGATATCGATATATTATCTTCAACCTATTTCTACTTTAGCTCACATATGCACTGACATGTATGCTCGCTAAAGTGGGGGAAAAATGTAATGGCACAAATTTTCACCCTAGGAAAATTTCCCATTTATTTACCCTTACTTTAGAACTACAAGTATGATGATGAATAAACTCGTTGTTTTCTTTGTGATCTTCCCATGTGTCCTTGTATTTTTGCGTTGATGGAGGAATATTTGTTGGGGATGCACATGCATTGCACTACTATCTTGATTGATTTATGCCTCTAAAATCTACATAAGTGTTACATTTCTTGCTTGGTCACAAAGGTAATGTCCTCTATTAGGTTTTGACCGATGAAAAAATAACTTCTTGCCTCCTTTTTTCTCATTCAAAGACATTGTTTCACTCTCTCTTTCAAGCTCTTGCATTCTCTATCTCATTCTCTCACATTCTTTATTTACTTCTTGATCATTCTTGCTTTAACTTGCTATTACCAACCTTCTACTTGGGTCTCTTCAACACCATCATCATTGCAAGTTTACAAGGTTCTCTCTCCTTAGTGTGGTGGTACTACTCTCTTCTTTCCTCTATTGTCCTTGAGTACTCATAGAAGGGAAGGTAACATTGTTTCTTTTCATTTTGAATCTATCATCTTGTAGAGTACCATCTTGGTTGTCATTTCTCTCTACCTTATTGTATCATTTCCATTCCCTCTCCTTCATATCTTTTTTCTTGATCATTTCATATTTGGATATCCAAGGAGGTGGTAACATCAAAACATGGGTTTGAATGAGGTAGACCTCAAAACACAACCCAAATTTTATTTCTTTTTGTGTGTAGGTGTAGGTTCATTCAATCGAGGCTAGCTAGAGAACTAGACTACACATGAAAGGTATATTTTCCTACTCTTTCCTTATCATTTTCATAATTAGAATAATGATCTCTAGTATGCTTGTTTTTGTACTGCTTATTTTTTTGGATTTTCATATTAAACTAACAAATTGTAAAACTCTATTATTTGAGTTATAAGTAGATCTTGAGTGTCTATGACAGTTATTTGACTCACTATCCATATAGGATGCTAGTGTGTCCTTGAGACTCTAGCACAACACATTGAATTCTAGTTCCTATGTTGTTGTCCTCAGACAAAGAGCTATCTAAGTCATAGTCTAAGACCCTTGTAGTCTTCTCACCTAATTTCTAGAAATACCCATTTTTCCTTTCTTTGTCTCTTGATCAACCTAAGGTAGTTTAGGGAAATTCATTCCTTGGGACCCTCCTGTGACCTAGAGTCTTGGGGGTGATGAATCTCCCTACTCTACATTTTCTTTCTTTAGATCTGATCTCAAAGTTACGATCTCTTGTTCAATATTTGAGTATTCTTGAGATTTTTCTTTCAGTTTGTTATCCAGATAGTCTTTAGCTCATTTTCCTTCTTCAACTTGCACTTTCAAACTGGTGGTAGTCTCATTTTATTGTTTGAGCTACTCATTTTTTTATTGATTCTTTCTATAGCTTTCTTAATTTTCTCTCTCAACTTCTTGATACACTCATCTACATCATTAACATCCTTTTCTAGATCTCTATTCTTAGCTCCTTCTTTATTCAAATCATCAAGGGTTGATTTGAGTTCTCCTTCAATATCAACCTCACAATCTTCTTCAACAAACCCTTCAAGTATAATATATTTTAAAGGGATAGGATACTTCCATGTAGTCATGTGTTTAAACTCCAAGATCTACCTTAGTGATCAAGAAAATTGAAGGAACCAAGCTTTGATACAAATTTTTGAACACCCAAAATACTAAGAGCGGGGTGAATTAGTATTTACTAAAATTCATTAACTTTTTCAATTCAAACATTCATTCAAAGCATCATATTTAACTTTCAGTAAATGAAACAAACATATAAAGCATGCATCAGATCAAGGAACACAAGAACACTAGATTTTACATGGAAAACCCAAAAAGGGAAAAACCATAGTGAGGATTAGCTCACAATATATTATAACCAGTTACAAAGTTTGATACAAAATGGTGGACTCACTATCAAAAAAGATAATGACTTACTACTGGTGGCTCATTTTTAAAGGGATCACTACCTAGAATAGAAAGAGATAGAAGAAAGGGTGGCTCACTACCAATGATGAACTACTAGTATTACATCTAACATATGTTGAATATATAGTTCCATTGAAGCTCAAAAAACTAACTTAACACACTTTATACTTCACCATGCTATACTTCACACTTCTCTACACCAAATATTGCACATACACTTCACATACCCTATTCAACTCTTTCACTCTTGATGAATCAACATTATATATATACTCCAATTCCTAAGCATCAATTAGGTTGGCCTAATTAGATGTACCATTCACCACATAACCTAACAACCCAAAACATCAACACACAAACCTTGTTGAAAGAACCAAAATGTGTACCACATTAAAATAGGTTAGCATGACCTATAATCACTCCTATGATACCTCTCCTTACACAACTCAACTTTGCACGACCCCAAAATACATAGGTCGGCACTAGATAGCAAAACTAGTGAAGTAATAACTAAATGAACCAACTATTCACTCACAACTCATCATGTGGATTGAAAAAACACTTGAAACTTGGAATTTGCATGCCTTTGGCATTTGTAAACACTACCACAAATCTTCATAACATAATATTCATCCACGATGGAATGCAGATCATTCCAACATATACTATGCACTACTAACTTTGTCACACCTTAGTTGATACTCTATCAACATTATCTTCAACTATGAAAGAAATCAATTCATGAAACTTTAGATTTGGACTCTTCTAACATGTGCCAATATTACCTAAAAGCTACATGACTAGATTATTCATAGTGGATAAATGTGGACCTCAAAATTGGTTCAATGAACATTGAAATTGCACTCCAAGAATTAGGCAATTATCTAAACCATTTGGTCTTCTCCAGACCAAGACTTCAGCATCTCTATCATGGGTTTCCATCAATGGAAACACCATATACTATCATGCTCATCAATATTCATTAGTCTCCCCACTCAAAAATCTCTTCACATCATCATGCTCATGTTGCCAATGATCTCCTTAATGACAAACAAACTTCTAACATCTCCCTTGTTGGCATTGGTGAAAAAACTAATTTGACATGCACTCTTCTTCCCCTTTAACATCAAGGATAAAGGGAAACTTTTTATCTCCCTTTTAAGCACACTTTTTATTCTTCAACCTTCTCCCCCTTTGATGTACATAATCTCCTTGAAAAAGATTATAAGATCCCGCTATCATCAAAGACCACTACCTGCTCCTTGTGAGAGGAAGCCACCATCAATCTAGGGAAAATATATAGCTTGAATTACTCCACTTGGATAGATGCACCGACTATGCATCTAGCAAGAAGGATGGGAAATTACCCCTAACTTCTTCTATAGACTATCAAATGTATCCTTTGTAAGAGCCTTTGTGAAAATATCTGCAATCTGATCCTTTGTAGGTACATACTCCAACTTGACTTCTTTATCTAGAACCTTCTCTCTCATAAATTGATAATTTATTGATATGTGCTTGGTTCTAAAATGCATTACCATATTCTTAGAAATATTGATCGTACTTGCGTTATCACACAAAATACAAATAGGCTCATCATCTTGTATCTTGATATCCTTCAATGTTTGCTTCATCCAAAACACTTGTGTACAACAAGATGTTGAAGCAATATACTCTACTTATGTAGTGGACAAGGATACTAAATCTTGTTTCTTACTTTTCCATGAAACCAATTTGATTCCTAAAAATAAAACACCACCACTTGTATTCTTTTATCATCAACACAAACAACCCAATCAACATTGGTGTAAGCACTTAGATCAAAGGCATTACCTTTTGGATACCATAAGCGATAATCTAAAGATTATTTAGACTATCTTCACATGAGTTTCTTAAGGATTAGTTTGAAATATTGCAAAATCTAAACATAACGCATGCATGACATCAAGTATTGAAGATGTTAAATATAATAGGATTCTAATCATAGATCTATATAGCTTCTGATCAATGAAGAGAGACTCGTCATCTTTACTCAAATGAAAACTAGTAATCATGGGAGCACTAACTAGTTTGCACTCTTCCATGCCAAACTTCTTCAACATCTCCTTAACATACTTTTCTTGAGAAATGAATATACCATCATTTAGTTGAGAAATTTGAATACCAAGAAAGAAATATAACTCACCACTCATAGACATCTCAAATTACTTCTGCATCTCTTCAACAAACTTTTTGCACATATCATTAGTTCCACCAAAGATAATATCATCATAATACACAACAACTATCAGAATTATCTAATCCTCAATCTTGAAGTAAAGATTTCTATTTGTGGTACCTTTCTTGAATCCTTGCTAAAGAAAGTACTTACCTATCCTTGCATATCAAGCCCTAGGAGCTTGTTTGAGATGATATGAAGAATTTTTGAGTCTGCACACCATGCTTGGTTCTTCTAACAACTAGAACCCATCAATTTTCTCTATATAAACCTCTTGTTCCAAATCTCCATTTAGGAAGGATAACTTAACACCCATCTATTAAATCTTAAAGTGCTTATGGGTAGAAAAATCAAGAAACATTATGATATCTTCCATTCTTGCTACCAGAGCCAAAATTTTACTCAAAATCAATACCTTCTACTTGTGAATAGCCTTTACAAACTAGTCTTGCCTTGTTTCTAAATACCCACTTTGTTCCTATCATATTCTTGTTTGTAGGCCTTTGAACCAATTCCCAAGTCTAATTCTTATCAATCTAATTCAACTCTTCTTCTTTTTATTTTATCCATCCTTCATCCTTGTTGGCAACAACAAAATTTTAAGTTCTACCTTTGATAAGAAAAAACTTAACTTGTTCACTTGCCTTTGCAAGCCCTCTTCTAGTCAATACTCCTTCATTCTTGTCACAAGAGTCTTTCTCTTAACTTATTATTCTTCTTCATCTAAGCATGGAGGTGCATCAAATATGTAGTCCTTAATTTCATTCATATTTTGATGTTGATCTTCATAAAACTTTCACATTAGTAATTTCAACTATTCTTCCCAATCTCTTATTGTAGCACTTGTATGATTTACTTTGAGATGAATATCCTAGATACCTTGATCATACCTTGAATCAAAATTTCCTAACACATATTCATCTCTCCTAATCTAAAATTTTCTTCCAAAAAATCTAAAATACATGACAGTTGCAAGAATTCCATACCACAACTCGAATGGAGTCTTAGTGACGTACAAACTCAAAAATCCTTTGTTTTGAACATATACTACAATATGAACTAATTCTCTCCAATAGATACTAAGTATATTTTATTCCATCAACATAGTCCTAGCCATCTCTTCAATAGTCCTATTCACTCTTTCAACTACCCCATTCTGCTGAGGAGTTCTAGCAATAGACAAATGCCTCTTTATTCTATGTTTTTTCACAAAATTCATTGAATTCATTTGAAGTGAACTCACCTCCTTTGTCAGACCTCAAAAATTTAATCTTAGCATTCATTTCATTCTCTACCATTGATTTAAAATTCTTGAGTCTACTAAAAGTATTAGATTTATCTTTCAAGAATGTAACCTATGTCATCCTAGATAAATCATCAATAAAAACCATGAAATACCTTTCTCCTTTTAGAATTTTTGTTCTAGTAGGTCTGCACAAATTAGTATGTACCAACTCCAAAAGTCTACAAGAAAAATATTCTTTAGAATTGAAACTTATCCTTGTCTACTTACCAAACTAACATTCCTTGCACATTTTACTTATAGTCTTGATTGTCATAGGAATATCTCTTACCACATGCAATGAGATGATCTTCGCATGATTGCCAAATTTGATGTGTCTCATTCTCCTATGCCACAAGCAACATTCACTTTCTTGTCCTACAAGAAAAATTCTCCCATTGACATCTCTTAAACTGTATATATCACCACTTGTTCTAGATCCTTCAACAACCAATTATCCATACTTTTCTTATCTAATTTCAAATCCAATTTTATTGAATAGGAGGTTGTAACCATTTTTTCACATTTGACTCACACTAAGAAGATTATGTCAGAGACCTTTAACATAAAGGACATCTTCTATTATGATCTGTCCATCAATACATATAGAAACTTTTCCACAAATCTACACTGAAGTATGATCTCCAAGATTGAATATGCCACCATTCCACTTCATAAGTTTGATAAACTTACTCTTATCTCTTTTCATGTGATTAGAACAACTATTATCAATAACCCATGAATTTTCCTCATCCTTTGCATGAAAATCAGTACACACCATACTTGGATCTTTAGCTTCATCTTCAGTATTCTTAGTAGCCAAAAACAAGACTTCATCTTCATTATCCAGACCATTGGAATCATCATCTTTTATAGAGTAGGAATCTTCCATCAATTAGAGACTCTTCTTAACCTTTTTTCTTCTAGGCTCTTTGTTTCTCTTATAAAAATATTTCAAGGGACATTTAGAAGAAAAATGACCAACTTCTCCACACTTGAAACATTTGAAAGGTAGGTTACCTTTGTAATTTTTAGTACCTCTCTTCAACTTCCTTACAAAACTTTCTTCTTCCTCATCAGTGTCACTATCCAGATTAGATTCTTCATATGTATATTTCTTGCTTTCTTTGAATATTGCTTCCTTCTTAGGATATTATTTATCGAACCCTCTCATTTCAAATGCAATAAGGACACCATACAATTGATCCATTAAAATTTTAACTAGATGTCTAGCTTCCTCAATAGAAGATGTACTTTAGAACTATAAGACTTATGAAAAGATCTTAGTACCTCTTTTACTACCACAAATTCTTCAAGATCTTCACCAAGTACTCTAATAACATTGACCACTTCATCTACCTAGAGCACAAATCTAGTAATATCTTCATCCTCTAACATCTTCAAGTTCTCAAACTTTCCTTAATAGATTCACAACTTGGCTTTCTTTACTTTGACATCTCGTTCATAGATGCCACCAAGCTTATCCAAGATCTCCTCTGTTGACTTGCAGTGCATCACTTTTACTTGGTAAAAATCTAATAGCTCGCTCAGGATATAATTGTTTTCCTTTCCATTATCCTCATAATATTTGATATTAGTTGAGTCATTTAGAGGAGTAGCAAGAATAGTGTAGCCATTTTGGATATTTTTCCAAACACCATACCCTAATGAGGATAGATGAGTTTCCATCCATTATCTCTAGAGAGTGAAATTTGTTCCATCAAATCTAGACACCATTCAAGATATTTATTTTACCATATTGGATCTTCCAAAAGCTATTGAAATTCTTCTAAGGAACCAACCTTTGATACCATTTGTTTAACACACATCAAAATTTGAGAGGGGGTGAATTAGTATTCAAACAAATTTAAAACCTTCCAGAGAAAATTGAAACTTAATCTTTACAACACAAACAAAAACATGAAAGATAAAAAACAATGCACAACACCACACAACACCAAATGTATGTGGAAAACTAAAAAGTTGGAAAAACATGATGAGAAAATATGATAGGAGCTATTTTCCTAATCAATCCTCACAAATTAATAATAGTTTACAATTTTTTTTTAGGGATACAACCCAAGGAAGCTACTACTCCCTATAAAAAGGTTTTAGGGTCACTCCCAAGGAAGATACAACCCCCTAAAAAAATTGTTTTAGGGATTCAACCCAATGAATAAATTACTCCCTAAACTAAGAAAAGAATAAAAAAATATTACAACATGATAGTCCTTCTATTGTTTGAATCTGACAATGAAGCTCAATCCTTTTGATGCTTGTAATTCTTCTTTCAATCACTTCTACAACTTTTTCAAATTTCTTCTGTGCAACTTACTAGCTCATTTCTTTAAGCCTTCAAGAATTGTTTCCTTTGGCTAAATACCTCCAACAATCAGGTAGGCACACCCTTTTCTTCCCTTCTATCTCAAATATATGATCAAATTGAATCTAGATAGGATCTACAACATCTTCTCTTTCTCTTTTAGTCACTTACATAAACATCACAATGCATTACACATCCTCAAATCATACCACTCAAAGCTTGACCTAGATCAAATAGATTTTCAATATTTACATGATATTACATTGATTACATTACATGTCAACTAAAAACAAAAAAAAATATTACAATTAAATCATCCAAAGATTAAACAAGAACATGAAACTTGTAGAGGGTAAGACCCAAATGGTCTACATGAAACACCAAGAAGAGGAACATGACTTGTGGATTCCAAAACACACTTAACCTGGTCCTTAACACTCTTCATAGAATTGGCCTTCAAAGAAAAAAAATTGCATGCTTCACACATTGAAATAGGTCAACCTTATGTAAGAAAATATGAAACTTGTAGCATGTTGGCCATTACAACTTGGAGGTGCACATGAAAGATCAAAGACTACTTGTGCTTCTCCCAAATGAGTTGGTGATGCAAGAGTATCACACTCTAGGCCTTTGGTTGGTGTTTCTCCCTCATCAACAAGAATTTGGATTATTGGCAGGAGGCTAGTAACCATTCTAGTCATGGGATGATGGTGTTGGAAAAATTGAGTTACATCAGCAAGAGTGTGCAGTATCGATGGGAAATTAGTATTTATCCTAGTGATAGAGTGATATTAGTATGATTGAAGTGTTTTAGTGTGACATTGAAGGAAGTCCCTTCAATGGGATAATAATTTTCTTATCAACAAGACATGAATGGATCAATAGGATTCTAGGAGAACTCTCCTCGATGAGGCGATAATGTGTACAAAAGCATTGTTGGTGAGACAATGGAGTATCACTAGGACATTGAGGAATGTCTCTTTGACATGGAAATAAGAGGATAGCCTACCAAGTGGGACCCAATCATGATGACATGGGTGATAGTAGTCACAAAGCTGATGCATGGAATGGAGAGATTGGGTAATCCACATCCTTGCTATGGATTATGACGCGATGACGTGGCAACAAAGTGGTATCAGAATGATGTGCATGCATAAAAAAATGAAAAGATGACACATAGAAGGAACTAATCAAATGGTGACCATGGTGGATGGTGATGTAAGAAGTATACACATGGTAGTAGCCTGATAGCCCCACTGAGATATTGGTGGAGCCTAAACAAGATTTGAGAGAAATGGTGTAGATTGCACGAGATAGATCAGATGGTGTTGGTGAAAGGATGATTTATCAGTGAGACATTGACATATTGCTAGGACCTTGAAAGTTTGTTCAACATTCCAAAAGCCGTCGATGAACAAAGATGGTCAATGCACTAGATGGAAAGTTATGCTATGACACTTGGCATAGTGATATTTGACAATTCGACATTGTTGTTGTGGAATACATATTCATTGGTCGATTTGGTGTAGTTTCTGATAATGATATAACAGCATGGTGGTTTTGAAATTTTATTGGATGATGATGGATACTATGACAACAAAGAAGGAAAAAATGACATAGTCGACATGAAGGAGGAACACAGTATAAAGAGGTGGCGAACGATAGGGAAGAGGAGTAGCTAGCAGTTGGCAAGGAAGGTTGGTAAGAAGGGAGAGTAGACCAGAAAAAGAAGAGAGCTAGGGAGAGACTAGGGTGTTCTATAACAAATCTGCAAATTGGTAGATGACTTTAGTGAGATATCCCATGTGGTATTGTAATTCTATAATGTCATTTTCATTAAGAAAAGAAATTGTTTGCTTCATTTTGTTGTGCAAACTTGTGTTTTTGTGTGAGTTTGAGCTTGTAAGGGGCAGATTTGAGATTGCTCCTTCATCAAATGGTATCAGAGCTAGTTGTCCTGAGTTTGCAATAGAGTGTCAAACGTGAGGTAGTTACAGTAGGACCTATGAGTGTGGGTTGAATCTAGAAGACTTATGGGTGATGAGCTGAGAAGAGTTGTGGAAAGCATGTTTGTTGTATGTGAGAAGATACTTGCAACTATAGAGGGATGGAATCCTAAAGAGATTTGTTGTAGGAAGGACCTATGATTGTAGATGGTTGATACCCTAATAGAGAGGAAGAGATTGTTGCAAGGAGGACTTGTAACTGCAGAAGGACTTGTGAGTTCTTGAAGATGTCTTCAAATAAGAGGGAAAGTTGGGTCATGAGGGACTAGTGATAATCCCATTTTGGGAAGAGTATTGGGAAAAGAAAAAAGGAAAGAAGTTGATTGCAGAGCTGAAAGAGATTGAAGTGAAATTAGATTCCCTTGAGGAGAGCTTAGGAATGAATAATGAAGAAAGAGAAGAGTTAGTAACTAAGGTTGCAAGAGTGGAAAAGAGTTGTAGCCCTTTCATGGAAGGGTAATGGGAGGAAGAAAATGTGGGGAAAGCCCACACAAGTGGAGAAGATGTGAAGTTGAAGGAGGTAGAGATGGCATGTGAGTGGAGTGGTTTGTGTAAAGTAAAAGAAGGGCATTCACAAGTTGAAATAGTGAACATGAATGGTCCCAAATTTGATGATGAGATTGAGGAAGGAAAGGATGCCACTTTGTTGATAGAAGAAATGAGGAGAATCGATGAATTGTTGGCTACTGAGAATGAAAAGTTGAAAGAGAAGTTGGTAATGCTTAATGTTTCTGAAGCGGCAATAGAAAATACTATATTTGATAAAGAATTTGGTGAAGATGAAGATCCCCTAATAAAAGAGGAGATATGGAAGATAGATATCTTCTTGGAAGGGAAAGTAACTGATGAACTTGTGATAACAGAATGGGGGAGATACAGGTGGGAGAAGATAAGTGCCATGAACATGTTGAATTTTTTGTGTTTATAGGAAATAGAGGGGTCATAGCTAGATGTCAAGTTCGTGGCATCAAAGAAGAAATCATCATACAAGAGAATAAGGAAGGAAAAGAAAGAGAGAAGCTTATAGTGGATTTATGTCTTTTAGAAGGCATGCAAAAAGAGGAGTAAAATGTGGTACCCAAGGGTTATGTTGAACATGTGGATGTAGCGTTACCAATGTAGGAGGTAATGCATGGGTTACCTAACGAGGATAAAATTGATGACTATGCTTTTCCAACATTCTACAATGCATATTGGTGGGGATTTGGAGTTAATAAAGTGAATTGGAGGAGAAAGTATGCATAGAAAGAGAGAAGCTGATGAATGAAGATAAAAAAATTTCAAAGGAAACAATGCAAGTATGGAAGTGCAAAATAAAGAAATTGGAAGATGAGGAAGAAGAAATTGAATCTGAATCTGAAATTTGACATTGTCAATGCCATGTGCAAGAGCACATGATTTTTAATCACCTGGGGAGTTTGATGTAGGCGCATCATAGTCCAAGCCTTTGGCTAGCATTGCTCCCTTGTCGACAAGAATTTGGCTTATTGGCAGGAGGTTACTATGAGTTCCAGTTATGGGATGATGGTGTTGGCAGAATGGAGTTACTTTAGTGATAGTGTGTAGTATCAACAGGATATTAGTCTTTGTCCCAACAATAGAGCGATATTGGCATGAATGAATTGTTTCATGTGATGTTGGAGGAAGTCCCTTCAATAGGATGATAATCTTCTTATCAGCAAGACATGGATGGATCAACAGGAGTCTAGGAGAACTCTCCTCGATGGGGAAATAATGTGTAGGGAAGCATTATTATTGAAACAATGGAGTATCACCGAGACATTGAGGAATGTCTCTTCGACATGGCGATAAGAGGGTAGCCTACTAATCATGATGATGTGGGTGACAATGGTGATGAATTCAATGCATGGCATGGAGAGATTGAGTAATCCACATCCTTTCTATGGATTACAATGTGGTGACATGGTGACAAAGTGGTATTAGAATGACATGCAGACATAAAAAAATGAAAAGAAGACACATGAAAGGAACCAACCAAATGGTGACCATGGTGGATGGTGATGTCAGAAGTATACACATGATAGTAGACCACTAACCCCACTGAGATGTTGGTGGATCCTGAGCAAGATCCACGAGGTCAGCGAGAAACACTGCATATTGCATGAGATAGATCGAATGGTGCTAGTGAAAGGATGATTTATTAGTGAGACATTGATATGTCACCAAGACCTTGAAGAAAGTCTATTCGATATTCTAAAAGTGGTAGATGAATGAATATGGTCAACGTGGTAGATGGTGAGTTAGGTTATAACACTTGGCAGAGTGATATTTGATAATTCCACATCATTGTTGTAGAATACATATTCATTGGTCGATTTGGTGGAGTTACTGATAATGATATAATGACATGGTGGTTTTGAAATCTTATTGGATGATGATGGATACTATGACAATAGAGAAGGAAAAAATGACATGACTGATATGAAGGAGGAACATAGTATAAAGAGGTGGTGAACGATAGGGAAGAAGAGTAGCCAGGAACTCACAAGGCAGGTTGGTAAGAAGGGAGAGCTGACCAAAACAAGAAGAGAGCTAGGAAGAGATTGGGGTGGTCTATAACAAACCTAAAAATTGGTAGAAAACTATAGTGAGATAGTGCATGTGGCATTGTAATTCTATAATGTCATTTTCATTAATAAAAGAAACTATTTGCTTCATTTTGTTATGAAAACCTGTGTTGTGTGAGTTTGAGCTTGTAAGGGGAAGATTTGAGATTGCTCAAACTCACACAACAACACATGTTTGCACAAAAAAATGAAGCAAACACTTTATTTTATTAATGAAAATGACATTACAGAATTACAATGCCACATGGGATATCTCACTATAGTCGTCTTCCAATTTGTAGATCTGTTATAGACCACTCTAGTCTCTCTCTAGATCTCTTCTTGTTCTGGTCAGCTCTCCCTTCTTACTAACCTGCCCTGCAAGCTCTTGAATACTCTGCTTCCCTATTGTTCACAACCTATTTATATTGTGTTCCCCCTTCACGTCAGTCGTGTCGTTATTTGCTTCTTTGTTGTTGTAGTATCCATCTTCATCCAACAAGCTTTCGAACCACCATGTCGTTATATCGTTATCAACAACTCCACCAAATTGACCAATGAATATATATTCCACAACAATGATGTGGAATTATTGAATATCGCTCTACTAAGTGTCGTAACCTAACTCGCCAACCACCGCATTAACCATCTTCATTCATCTACTACTTTTGGAATCTCAAATAGATTTTCTTCAAGGTCCCGATGACATGTCAATGTCTCACCGATAAATCTTCCTTTCACTAGCACCGTTTGATCTATCTCATGTAATCGACATTGTTTCTTGCTGACCTTGTTGATCTTTCTCGAGCTCCACCAACATCTCAGTGTGGCTAGCAAGATACTACCGCATGTATACTTTTGACATCACCATCCACCATGGTCACCATTCGGTTAGTTCCTTCCACATGTCATCTTTTCATTTGTTTAGTCCTGCATGTCATTCTGATACCACTTTGTTGCCATATCACCACATTGTAGTCCACAACAAGGATGTGAATTACCCAATCTCTCCATGCCATGTGTCAAATTTGTCACCACTGTCACCCATGTGATCATGATTGGGTACCACTCAATAGGCTACCCTCTTATTGCCATGTCAAAGAGACATTCCTCAATGTCCTGATGATACTCCATTGTCTCATTGACAATGCTTCCCTATGCATTATCACCTTATCAAGGAGAGTACTCCCAAAATATTGCTGATCCATCCATGTCTTGTTGATAAGAAGATTATTGACTTGTTGAAGGGACTTCCTCCAACATCACACCAACACACTTCAGTCACACTGATATCACATCATTGGGACAAAGACTAATGTCCTGTCAATGCTACACACTCTTACCGATGTAACTCCATTCTACCAACACCATCATCCCATCATTGGAAAGGGTAGTAAGCTCTTGTCAATAAGCCAAAGTCTTGCCGACAAGGGAGAAACACTGACCAAAGGGCTGGAGCGTGATGCTCCTACATCATTTGGCATGACCCATACAACATCTTCAAACACTTTAAAGACTCTACACAAAGTCCAACTCATGACACATACCTTCAATATATCTCAATCAACTTGGAAAAATCATAACCTAGTGATACCTTCATTCTAGACCAAAAATTTCTCTAGAGAAACCAAAAAACATTATGCAAAGAAACATAAAACATCACATGGTCTTCAAGAACACTCTCCACCAGCCAATTCCCCACTTCATAAAGCAACAAGTTGGCATAAGCCAATAGACTTTGAAACCACCCATTGAACAACATAGTCCTGCACTTTGTCATATGATCATGTGGATCAAAGGTTAAGTGCAATAGCATTGGTTCAACCCCGACACTAAATAAACCTACACACTAATCTTATTCTACTATTTTTTAAAGAAAAGGGGGATAAGGGATGCATACAAGGGAAATATTAATGAATCAAGGTTAGAATGTGTTTCTTCCTAATCACTACAATGCATTGAGTTAGTCAAACTACCAATGAAATTCACACAACTCTTTGTTATGCTAATTCCTAGAGAGTTGCATGGAAGTTAGAGTTTTGGATACACCAAGAGGAGAAATTGATCCATATTTATATTTTGCAAATAAATTTCAACATACCATACAACTTGAGAAAACATAGAAAAAATTGTGCTAATATGAAGGCAAGAGGATTTACATAATACATTAGAAGTTAGAAAATAATTAGCAATTTTATTAACATTGTGGCATGGAAGCTAGTTTATCTTGTTATGCCTTAGTTATTTTTACCCTTTTCTTCATTCCTTATTCCTATAATTGGATCCTTCTATTATTATTTTTGAATACTTTGTTACAGAGTATTGTGAAAGATTGCCCACTTTGGGATGTGGCACCCTTAGCTATATTTGGAATTATCTTGATAGCCCAAAAAACCTTGCTAAAAATTTTCCTATGAGAACTTGAATGATATCTGGCCTATGTGAAACTTTATCTTTGATTAGGACATGTGGGACTTCCCCTTCCATTAGAATATATCTGATACCTTGAAAACTCTTATAATGTCTTGAAGCCGCTTAGATCTTTGCAAACTTCATCGTCACAGGACCCTTATCAGTATCCATCATATCCTATTCACCTAAAAACTCCCACAAGGTCTTTTAAAACCCAAAAAACCCCACAAAGACATAACTTGGCCATTTCTTACCCAATTTTCTCCAAATTTGAATTAGAGATACCCATTTGGGACTTCTACAAGAGAAGACCCTTAGATAACCCTCACAATTAGCCATATTTTTGGATTTATTTAAATTTGGGTAACTAACCAAGGTGAAGGGAAAGGAAATCCATAACCAAAAGTATAACTTGATATAATAACCCACATAAATTTCAAAAGCCACTTATAGTTAGTGGGAAGATACAAGGGGGCACAAAGTGATACAATTTTGGCAACTTCTATTGGATGTTTTCCTACTAAATAATGAATCCAAAATCCTTAAATATTCATTGGGAATAGAAGTCACATGGCTAGAACAAATAAAATTGCTTGCCTCAAAACACCACAAAATAGAACACGTGTAAAAATAACTTGGAGGAAAACAACAAAATACCTAGATCATGCATTCCCCCTAATGAGAATACAAAGTTTGCAATAACACTTCTTGGAAAATAACAAATAAACTAATATGTATATGATTTCTTACAATTTTACATCAAAACAAGGCTTGAGGTGTATCCCATTTACTAGAATTAGAAGAACTTCACTATCCAATCTAGAAAGTGTTGAACACCCAAAATATTGAGGAGGGTGAATCAATATTGTCTGAAACCACTTAAACACTTAAACATTCATTCCACATAGCATATTTAATTTATAGTAAGAAAGGAAAGTATGAAATCAACCATCAACATCACATATCACATGAACACTTGATTTTTACGTGGAAAACCCAAAAAGAGAAAAACCATAGTGAGGATTAGCTCACAATATATTATAACCGGTTATAAGATATTACATAATTTATCACTATAGGTGGACTCACTGTCCTAGTAGACTCACTACCCATAGAAAGAAGAAAAGATAGAAGAGAGTGGTGGCACATTACTAGGATTTGATTTGTTATAGTTGCATCTACAATATGCATGAATTATAGTTCCATTGAAGCTCAATATATTGACTTTATACACTTCATACTAATCTACACTAACATTTTTCTTTGCTCTACATTCATCTCACACACACAATTCACAACAACAATATATATATACATATATATATATATATATACATATATACATATGTATATATACATATATACATATGTATATATACATATATACATATGTATATATACATATATACATATGTATATATATGTATATGTATATATGTATATATACATATGTATATGTATATATGTATATATATATGTATATATATATATTCACATATACCTTCTCAAAACACCAAAAATTAACTCAAATATATATATCCATCTCAACCTCAGACATCAATTAGGTCATCCTAATTAGATGTATCATACAAAATATACCTTTTCCGCTCAACCCATACACCACACACCTTAATTAAAATTTTTAACACATAAGATAGGTCAGGGTGGACCTATAATAACATACTTATAATGGATCAATACTTATTCAAACTCCACGATACTCAAAACTTATTAGGTCAACATCGGTAATGACCTAACATCAAAACTCACCAACTGATCAACCACAAAAAATACATGTAGTCCTCAAAACTTCATGCCAATTGGAATTTAGATACATTTGACACCTGTCAACACTCCCACAAATCCAAAAAACTAGATACCAATCCTTGGCGAAGCATAGATTCACCAAAACATATACACTGTACAAGAAACATTGTCAGTAGAAAATCAAAACTTCTGTGACCCTTAACTTCTACTCTAGAAACTAAAACATTTTGAAAATTTGGAATTAAACTCCACTCCAATAGAATTACATAAAAACCACATAGCAAGAATCTTCATAATGGACCATTGCAGACCAAATTAATGGATGTACAGTATATAGGAATACCTATTTTGACACAATCAAATTTTCACTACAACTGGTTACACTAGATCAAACCTTCTTGTAAATAAACATTAGATAACCATCTTCAATCATGCTCAAGCTATACTAAATGATTTTCATAATGATCTTCATGTTAGATCAAAATGTCAACATCAATGATAGCATTGTATTGCATACTGTGCAACTTGTATTCATACCTCATGCTCATGTTATCAGTAAGTATATCAATGAAAAACTTCTTATTCTTCCAACATAAAGATTAAATGCATTGGCCTCTTTGTAGCTAGTGATGACATATGGACCACACTAGATGGAATTAAATTTTGCATGCCTTCTAGCCTTGGCCCTATATACATCCCATTTTAGTACAAATATCTCTATTTGAATACTTTGTTGACAACCTTCTTATCAAAAGTCCTCTTGAACTATGATTAGTGAGTCTCAAGGGTACACATGCCCTTGCTTATGATCTCCAAATCTATTAGCTTAGCTAGTCTCACTATCATTGCATCATTTTCTAATATCTCTAGTTACCAACACAACATAGTTTCAATTATCAACACCTAAAATATCACAATATTAGAATTAATTAAATAGAAAATAAATAAATTTGACATTATATTTCACTTTTGACTTAATATGAAATTTTAATTAAAGTAAATATTAAAATAAAAAATAACATTTAATCATAAATTAAAATTAAAATTTTAAATATTTCAGATGTAAACTTTGCAATTTCATAAAAAAATACATATAAATTTAAATTTAAAATTATGGAATAAAAAAATTAATATTCAAAACTTAAGTTATCTTTTACTGTTGCAAATATGAGCTTGTTTGGTGGTGTTCTCATTAATATGGTCATTGATGTCGACACTATTCAGTATGTTGTAGATTGTACATGTATGGTTGAGATGTTGTTGAAATGCTATGATTACATGGAGCTACCTTTATGGTGTTGTAGATATCTTGGTGTGATGTGTTTCCAAGTGCTTTTGAGAAAATTAATAAAGAAGAGAAGTCAGTGTGATGAGTGTGTTTAGTGTGTGCTCCGATACGTGCTCCACATTTCTCCTGTGTTGATCCTATGCCTATGTGGATCTAAAGGTGTGTTGATGGTGATCTAATGATGATGTAGTCTAAGTTTTAGTTTCTAGTTAGATGGTATGTAGAAGTTGTGTCCACCGATATATGTGTTCTACTAGCAATGTAAGTGTTCTATGGATTGGAAGGAATATGTTTGTTCTGCATTCCTATGCTATTTCATTTTAGATCATGCAGATCTAACATATGTCTTGTGAAGGTCTTTCTTATGCTCTAGTGAAAAGGTTTGGAGTTTGGTGATCGAGAAATCATGTTTTTAGTATTTTTGTGTGTGTCTGCATAGACTGGACAGACTGGTGAAAGGAATTCAATGTTTGAAGCTTGTTGTGCTATTGCAGATATAGATCTGGAAGATTTTGAGATGTATTCTCATGCATAATGAAGCACGTTGTGGTGTCCGTGTGTTATCTTCTTCTTGGGAAGCATGTGCATCATTGATAAAAAAAAATTTCATTAGGTTTGGCTTCCTTAGTGTTTACACTTCATTCAAAGAATAAAATTTAATTGAGGAAGCATGCAAAATATTGAAGAATATTATTTTTATGTTTTTTATTGGTCCACTCTTATTCCTTTCCACCATGGGAATTTAGAGTTGTTGACCTAATTTGAATTTATGAAATGATGTGTTGTGGCCAACCTTGGTAAATGTTTCTAAGGTTGAGAATGGTATAAAAGCAAGTCAAGTTGTGAAGAATTGTATGACAGTGTGATGCAAAGTGATTAAAGTGTGCCACAAATCATAAGAGTAGAAGTGTGTGTGAGTGAGTTGTGATAGCAGTTTTTCAGTGTGCTAAAGGTAGTGAATTGAAAGTTTTTGTAATCCAGCGAATGTGCTTTAATTGTTTTGGTGGATCTTTTTTTCTTTTTTGTATCTATAGGAAGTGAGCCTCCTTGTTGGACAGTGAGTCCTTTGTAGGCAGTGAGCCTTTGTACTTGGATAATGAGTCCTCTCTTGGATAGTGAGTCCTCTTTTGGGTAGTAAGCCTTTGCATTTAGTTTATAATATTTATATTGTGAGTTAACCCTAACCATGGTTTTTCCCTTATTGGGTTTTCCACATAAAAATTTGGTGTTCATTGTGTTGATTTACTTTCTGTTATCTATGTTTCTTGCTGATATTTAATAACAAAATGGTGTGATTGATAAGTGATAAAATTTTAAGTTTGAATTTGTGTGAAAACTAATTCACCCCCCTCTTAGTTGTCCTGTGCCTATTTAAAAATTGGTATCAGAGCTTGTGGTTCCTTGCTGTAGAGCTTAATCACTTAAGGAAGACCCAATGTCACACAAATTGTCGATCCCTATGTCTGATGGAACTGACTACAAAGATTGGAAGGGATAGATGAGAGGATATATTATCTCTCTTGGTTTCAAGACCTAGAAAGCTATTGAGAATAAGTATACACTTTTGTATAGTGGTGTTAATACTACAGATGAGATCTCTGCTTATGAAGAAAATGAGAGGGCAAAGTATGCGATTTACAGTGGTTTATCTAAAAATGAGTGAATCAAGGTTAATTATTTGGATACTACATATGAAGTCTGGATGAAGCTGGAAGAAATGTATGAAGGGAATGAAAAAGTGAATTTGACAAAGAGACTAGTGGCAAAGTGTAGATTTGTGAATCAAAAAATGGAAGATAGTGAAGAATTTATAAGTTTCTTTCATTGGGTTGAACAGACTACAAATGAGGTTAGAAATCAAGGAGGAAGGCTAGCAGGTGAAGACATAGTAGAGAAGATATTGATCACCCTACTAGACTGCTGCAATGATAATATCTTGGTGATTGAAGAAATGTATGATCCTAACAAGTACACCTTAAAACACTTGTTTGATACCCTACAAGCAATTGAATTGAGAAAGTTTTGGAAAGATGAAAAGATAGAAGAAAAGATAGAAATGACATTTAAGGCATTGAAGATTGAGGAGGAACTGGATAGTGATGATGTTGATGAGCTGGAAGCTAACTTCACCAGGAAGTTGAAGAAAGGTACCAAAAAGTATAAAGGTATGTTTCCCTTTAAATGCTTTAGTTGTGGTAATATTGGTCATTATGCTTCAAGATATCTAAATAGGGTTGCACATAAAAATAACAAGGATTGTAAGGATAAGGATATGAAGGATAAGAAGTATAAGAAGTTGTACTATGTTAAGGAAGAAGCAGGTATTTCTGATGATGAATCTAAAAATGAGGTTGATGATAGTGAATGCTTATTCTTAGCTTTGGAAAATAAATCTGTATCTAGAGAATAACTTTGGAAAATGTGTAAGAAACCTCCAAAAGTTAAGAAGAATATGATGGAAGGTAATTTGGTTACCACATTTAATGCAAGATAGGATGATGACTACTGGGTAATTGATAGTGGATGTTCAAATCACATGACTGGAGATAAGAGTAATTTCACTAAACTTGAAAACTATGATGGTGGTTTAGTCATGTTCGGTGATGATTCTGGAGCTAGGATCTATGGAAAAGGTTCAATTAGTTTTGATGGAGTGCATAACACTTATGATGTATATTATGTGAAGGGTTTGAGGCATAATATTTTGTGTGTTGGTCAGATGTGTAGCAATGGATTTAAGCTTGTTTTTCAGAACAATACCTATGGAATTAAAAAAGGATCCAAAAATGGAGATATGATTGTTGTTGGAAGAAGAACTCATGGAAACATCTATTAGTTGAAAGGAGTTGATGGTCATTGTCTTGTATCTCAGATCAGTGAAATTTGGTTATGGCACCAGAAAATGGGACATGTGAACTTTGATAACCTGGTCAAGATCAGTAAAAAGGAAATAGTTTGAGGATTGCCTAAAATCACAAGACCTGCTAATACTATCTGCAAAAGTTGTCAACTGGGGAAGTAGAAAAGATGTAGCTTTAAAGGAAAAGAATATTCTACTACCCGTATGCTGGAGTTGGTACATACTTATCTTTGTGGTTTGACTAAGACTGGAAGCTTGAATGGTGACATATATTTCATGTTGCTTGTTGATGATTACACTCGATGGACATGGGTTGCTTTTCTCAGAGAAAAGAATCAAGCCCTAGATAGGTTTAAGGTATTCAAAGCAAGAGTGGAGAATGAAGTTAATTTGAAAATCAAGTGTTTAAGATTGGATAGAGGTGGTGAATTCACTTCTAGTGAGTTTAATGCATTATGTGAGAAGCATGACATAAAAGGATAGTTTTCTACTCTGAGAACCCAATAGCAGAATGGAGTAGTTGAAAGGAAAAACATGATAGTATAGGAAGTTGCTAGAACTATGATAAAAAAATCTAATGTACCGGATGTATATTGGAGAGAAGCGATACATACTACTATTTATGTTCTTAATAGAGTTTAGATCAGACACAACAACACAAAGACACCTTTTGAGTTACAAACTGGGAAGACTCCTACTGTGAAATATTTTAAGGTATTTGGAAGTAGATGCTATATTAAAAGAGATGATGAAAATCTTGGAAATTTTGATGCTAGATGTGATGAAGGAATATTTCTTGGATACTCTACCACTAGCAAGACATACATATGCTCTAAAAAAAGATTAAGGAAGATTATTGAAAGTGCTAATGTGAAAGTTGATGAAGACATACATAGACCTATTGAGATAAGTGAATTTGAACCTAATGATCCTATATGCGGACATATACCTGGAGAAAATAAGGAGGAAGAGGAAAAAAAAGAACAAGAACAAGAACAAGAAGAAAATGAACTAGAACTTGTTGCTAGAACTCCTAAATATGTATAGAAGAATGATTTGGAAGATCAGATAATTGGAGACAAGAGTGAAGGTGTAAAGACAAGAAGCAACATTGTAGCTAAGGTAAATTTCTATTTACTCTCTAAAATAGAACCTAAATCTGCAAAGGAAGTATGTGAAGATGAAAGTTGGATGGGAGCTATGAAAGAGGAATTGCAATAGATAGAGAAGAATCAAACATGGGAACTAGTCCCTATACCTATGAACAAGAATTTGTTTGGTTCGAAATGGGTATTCATAAATAAGCTAAATGAAAATGGAGTAGTAAGGAATAAGGAAATATTGGTATGCAAAGGATATTCACAAGTTGAAGGAATATATTTTGAGGAAAATTTGCCCCTGTAGCTAGAATGGAAGCTATCAGAATGTTTTTGGCATTTTCTGCACATAAGGACTTCAAGGTATATAATATGGAAGTTAAGTTATCTTTTCTAAATGGTGAGTTGGAGGAAGAAGTATACATGGAGCAACCTGAAGGGTTTCAGGTGTCTAACAAGTCGGACATGGTTTGTAAGCTGATGAAGGTGTTGTATGGATTGAAGCAAGCTCCCAGAGCTTGGTATGCAAGACTGGATAGGTATCTGACAAAGCAAGGATCTAACAAAGGTTTTGCTGACAACAATCTCTACTTCAAAGTGCAAGGTAATAAGATGTTGATTGTAGTAGTTTATGTTGATGATATTATTTTTGGTGGAAATGAAGGCATGTGTAAAAATTTTCCTGAAGAAATGCAAAAAGAATTTGAGATGTCTATGATTGGTGAATTGAATTTCTTTCTTGGTCTACAAGTGAATCAAATTGACAAAGGGATATTCATTTCACAATTTAAGTATGTAAAAGAGTTGTTGAAAAAGTTTGGGATGGAGGATTCTAATTAAACTAGTTTGTACTCCTATGGTAACCAAATATAAACTGAGCAAGGATGATGAATCTACTAAGACTGATAAGAGAAAATATAGATCCATGATTGTCAGACTGTTGTATCTCATTGCTACTAGACTAGATATTATGCATGTAGCGTGTTTAGTTGCTATATTTCAAGTAGATCCTAGAGAAGCACATCTTATGGCTGTAAAAAGAATACTTAGATATCTTAAAGGCACACTGAATTATGGACTATGGTACCCTAAGATTAATGATTTCACTCTGAGTGCTTATATAGATGTTGATTGGTGGGTTGGATGTGTAGATGACTGAAAGAGTACTAGTGGTGGTGCTTTCTTTCTTGGTGAAAGAATAGTTTCATGGTTGTGTAAAAAGAAAGATTCAGTTTCTTAATCCACTGCAGAGGCTGAATATATTGTTGTAACATCCTATTGTACACAAGTTCTGTGGATGAAGCAAACTCTAAAGGACATTGGAGTAGTATGTGATGAGCCTATTTCTATTTTCTATGATAATACAAGTGCAATAATTTTTTTGAAGAATCAAGTTATGCATTCAAGAATGAAGCACATATCTATCAAGTATCACTTTCTGAGAGAAAGTATTGGAGAATGAGGTTAGACTAGAATATGTAACAATAAAGGAAAAAATTGAGACATATTTACTAAGGCACTTTCGAAGGACACTTTTGAGCATCTTAGGGAGAGGTTGGGGGTTATTGTCCCTCCTAACTAGGTATACATTAAGGTGCATTAGTCCAGTGAATTCACAAATTATTCATTTACCTAGACTAATTGTTTGGTCTACTCCACAAGGGGAGTACAAAAGATTTTTATTGTTGCAGTATGAGTGTACTCCTAAGGGGGAGTAATCAGTACAATTTCTCTTTACCATTGATTTCAAAGGGGGATAAAAGCTTATGTGTTGCCATCAATGACAAAGGGGGAGATTGTTGCAAATATGAGCTTGTCTGGTGGTGTTGTCATTAATGTTGTCATCGATGTCAACACTGTTCAGTATGTTGCAGTTTGTACATGTATGGCTGAGATGCTAGTGAAATGTTGTGAGTACATGGAGCTACCTTTATGGTGTTGTAGATATGTTGGTGTGATGTGTTTCCAAGTGCTTTTGAGAAAATTAATAAAGAAGAGAAGTTGGTGTGTTGAGTGTGTGCTCTGGCACGTGCTCCACATTTCTCCTGTGTTGATCCTATGCCTATGTAGATCTAAAAGCATGTTAATGGTGATATGATGATGATGTAGTCTAAGTTTCAATTTCTAGTGAGATGGTACGTAGAAGTTGTGTCCACCAATATATGTGTTCTATTGGTAGTGTTAGTGTTATATGGACTAGGAGGAATATTTTTTCTCTGCATTCCTCCATTGTTTTGTTTTAGATTGTACAGATCTGGCATATGTATTGTGAAGTTCATTCCTATGCTCTGGCGAAGAGGTTTGGAGTTTGGTGATCTAGAAATAATTTTTCTAGTATTTTTGTGTGTGTCTACACAAACCAGATAGACTGGTGAAAGGAATTCAATGTTTAAAGATTGTTGTGTTGTTGCAGATGTATCTGGAAGATTCTAAGATGTATTCTCATGCATAATGAAGTGTGTTGTGGAATCCACATGTCATCTTCTTCTTGGGAAGCATGTGCATCATTGATAATTTGTGTTTTCATTAGGTTTGGATGACCTAGTGTTTACACTTCATTCAAAGAATAAAATTTAATTTAGGAAGTGTGTAGAAGATTCAAGAATATTATTTTTATGTTTTTTATTGGTCCACTCTTATTCCTTTCCACTGCGGGAATTTAGATTTGTCAACCTAATTTGAATTTATGAAACAATGTGTTGTGATCGACCTTGGTAAATATTTCTAAGGTTGAAAATGGTATAAAATAAAGTTGTGTTATGAATAATTGTATGACAGTGTGATGTAAAGTGATGAAAGTTTTCCATAAATCATAAGAGTAGAAGTGTGTGTGAGTGAGTTGTGATAGTAGTTTTTCAGTGTGTTGAAGGAAATGAATTGAAAGTTTATGTAATCTTGCGAATGTGCTTCAATTGTTGTGGTGGATATTTTGTTCTCTTTTGTATCTGTAGGTAGTAAGCCTCCCTATTTGATAGTGAGTCTTTTGTAGGGAGTGAGCCTTTGTACTTGGATAGTGAGTCCTCTCTCAGAAAATGAGTCCTCTTTTGGGTAGTGAGCCCTTGGCAGTGAGCCTTTGTATTTAGTTTATAATCTTTACATTGTGAGTTAATCATCACCATGGTTTTTCCCTTATTTGGTTTTCCACGTAAAAATCTAGTGTTCATTGTGTTGATTTACTTTCTATTATCTATGTTTCATGCTCATATTTAATAACAGAATAGTGTGATTGAAGATTTGATAAGTGATAACATTTTAAGTTTGACTTTGTGTGACAACTGATTCACCCCTCCTCTCAGTTGTCATGTGCTTGTTTAACAATTGGTATCGGAGCTTATGGTTCCTTGATGTAGAGCTTAACCTCTTAAGGAAGATCTGATGGCACACAAATTGTTGATCCCTATGTTTGATGGAACTAACTACAAAGATTAGAAGGGAAAGATGAGAGGATATATTATCTCTCTTGGTTTCAAGATCTAGAAAGTTTTTGAGAATAAGTATACACTTCTGTTTGGTGGTGTTAATACTGCAGATGAGATGTCTTCTTATGAAGAAAATGAGAGGTTGAAGTATGCGATTTGTATTGGTTTATGTAAAAATGAGTGAATCAAGGCTAATTATTTGGATATTGCATATGAAGTCTGGAAGAAGTTGGAAGACATGTATGAAGGGAATGAAAAAGTGAAATTGACAAAGAGACTAGTAGCAAAGAGTAGATTTGTGAATCTAAAAATGGAAGATAGTGAAGAATTTACAAGTTTCTTTCACAAGATTGAATAGACTACAAATGAGGTTAGGAATCAAGGAGGAAAGATAGAAGATGAAGACATAATAGAGAAGATCATGATCACCCTACTAGATGGATACAACGATAAGATCTCGGTAATTGAAGAAGTGTATGATCCTAAGTACACCTTTGAACAATTTTTCAACACCTTGCAAGCATTTGAATTGAGAAAGTTTCAGAAAGATGAAAAGATTTAAGAAAAGACAAAAATGAAATTTAAGGCATTGAAGATTGAGGATGAACTGGATAGCAATGATGTTGATGAGTTGGAAGCTAACTTCACCAGGAAATTGATGAAAGGTATCAGAAAGTATAAAGGTATGTTGCCCTTTAAATGCTTTAGTTGTGATAATATTGGTCATTATGCTTCAAGATGTCCAAATAGGGTTGCACATAAAAAGAACAAAGATTATAAGGATAAGGATAGGAAGGATAAGAAGTATAAGAAGTTGTACTATGTTAAGGAAGAAGTGGGTATTTCTGATGATGAATCTGAAAATGAGGTTGATGATAGTGAATGCTTATTCTTAGCTTTGGAAAATAAATCTGTATCCACTAGCTCTAGAAAATGTGTAAGTAAGAAACCTTTAGAAAAAAAGAAGAATAGGATGGAAGGTACTCTGGTTACCTCATTTCATGCGAGACAAGATGCAGACTATTGGGTAATTGATAGTGTATTTTCAAATCACATGACCAGAGATAAGAGTAAGTTCACTAAACTTGAAAAATATGATGGTTTAGTCATGTTTGGTGATGATTCAGGAGCTAAGATCTATGGTAAAGGTTCAATTAGTTTTGATGGAGTGCATAGTATTGATGATGTATATTATGTGAATGGTTTGAGGCATAATATTTTGAGTTTTTTTCAGATGTGTAGCAATGGCTTTAAGCTTGTGTTTTAGAACAATACTTGTGAAATTAGAAAAGGATTTGGAAATGGAGATATGATTGTTGTTGGAAGAACTCATGGAAACACCTATCAGTTGAAGAGAGTTGATGGTCATTGTCTTGTATCTCAAATAAGTGAGAATTGGTTATGGCATCAGAGAATGGGACATGTGAACTTTGATAACCTAGTCAAGATTAGTAAAAGGGATATAGTTCAAGAACTACCTAGAATCACAAGACCTGCTAATACTATCTATAAAAGTTGTCAACTAGGGAAGCAGACATGATGTAGCTTTAAAGGAAAAGAATATTCTACTACCAGTATGTTGGAGTTGGTACATACTGATCTTTGTGGTATGACTAAGACTAGAAGTTTGAATGGTGATAGATATTTCATCTTGCTTATTGATGACTACACTCGAAGGACATGGGTTGCTTTTCATAGGGAAAATAATAAAGGCATGGATAGGTTTAAGGTATTCAAAGAAAGAGTGGAGAATGAAGTTAATTTGAAAATCAAGTGTTTAAGATCGGATAGAGGTGGTGAATTAACTTCTGGTGAATTTAATGCATTTTGTGAGAAGCATGGCATAAAAAGATATTTTTCTACTTTGAGAACCCCTCAACAAAATGGAGTAGTTGAAAGGAAAAACATGACATTATAGGAAGTTGCTAGAACTATGATGAAAGAATCTAATGTACCAGATGTATATTGGAGAGAAGTGATACACATTGTTTTTTATGTTCTTAATAGAGTTCAGATCAGACACAACAACACAAAGACACCTTTTGAGTTATGGACTGGTAAGACTCCTACTATAAAATATTTTAAGGTATTTGGAAGCAGATGCTATATTAAAAGAGATGATGAAAATCTTAGAAATTTTGATGCTAGATGTGATGAAGGAATATTTCTTAGATACTCTACCACTGGCAAGGCATAAAGATGCTTGAACAAAAGATTAAGGAAGATTATTGAAACTGCTAATGTGAAGGTTGATGAAGACGTACGTAGAACTATTGAGATAAGTGAAGTTGAACTTGATGATCCTATCTGCGGACATATACCAAGCACACTCGAATAAGATTTGAATACTTAGGTATTGGATGTGGGCTTGTTACACCATCTATTTCCTTGGTCATTATCACAATCTATGGTTTGAGACACATACCCAATGTCATAGACTTGCTACAACTTCCACCTTACAAATTGATGTAGGAGCATCCTTGGCTCTTGGTAATCTTGCATCAACCAAAAAAAAATTCATTTTAGTTTGTTCTTGTTTCAGTTCTTGTTTAGTTCAAGTTGGCAGATACAAAATTTCATCATATTTGCTCACCAGACCTTGTGGATCTATATTTCCATCGTAGACATGTTCATTTTCCTTATTCCAAGATTTGAGCATGATTGGATCTTTTTCTGGAAAATTATCACTTCTAGATTTAATGGTAGTTTCTTGATCTGACACTAGAATAATTTTCAAGCCTAACAGCTAGTTTGATCACTTATAGATCTTTCTTGTAGCTTGTGGATCTTGACAGTGTGATTCAAATTGTTCCATGGAGTGTCCTCGACCTTAATTATAGGTCCACACTTCATCCTATGCATTCACCAAAATTGGTACATTTTGACCCATTTTTCGGGATGTCGGGCTATAATTTTGATGTTTCAAATGTCATCAAAATTCCAAAGCAATAATAGCGATGAACGATCGTCGAAATTTTGACAGACGCTCGTCAAAAAATGGGTCAAAATGTACTAGTGCGAGGAGTAATAAAATTTGAGGATGAACTATTCCATGCACACGTTACATTTTCTTTCATTGGAGATTGTAATGATCTTTGGCCGATGCAAAAGATTCTAGATCTATGGACATGATGTAAAGCTTGTAATAGATCATTAGGATAGATGAAGTTGATTATATAGAACAATATAGATTTGATAAGTAATATTTTTGCTCACATTGAGGAGCATATAGGAAGATGGTATTTTGAGCATGTTGTAACAGGCCTATGAGCCCAATTTGTAAGCTCGGATGTTGTCGGATATTTGAATTTGAAATTTCTATTATTAAGAATTGTTGATGATGTTTTCTACACAGCAACAACTCAGACAGAATATGGAAATCCTATCTCTCTTGAAAGGTAAATATCTATCAGCAAGCCTCAAGAGATAACCCTAAGGTCTCTAATGTCAGGTCTTGACAATGCATAAACAACTTAGTGATAAATGTGAAAATGCTAGTAATCACAATGGGACCTTAATACAAGCAAAATACTGAATCTCTCATTTATCAGATCTAGCAATATGATGATACTTCAATCCTAAATCTAACCCAATGATAAAGAAATAACAAAAGATATAAGGTTTCAAAGAGATTTCTAGATTTAACACTAAACCTAAGATTAACAATGCAAATGACAAAAACTCGAAATGGACCAATCCCTCAAAAATTAATTTCTACTTGACCCAAATTGATCTGCAATCTTATAGAAACAGTGCAATCTTCTAAGGTGTTAAGATTTTCAGATCATGAACATTCATTCAAAACAACCCTATTGCAATTGAAATGAATAAACCCTCACAATTGAACTAAGCACAATGAATATAAAAGTCCAGGATAACTTTGCAAAGCAACTAACAATCAATTGGTAGTGAAAAGTATGAACCAGGGATTGCTGCAACACTTCAAATATCAAACCATAAACATCATTAAATTAGATATAATCCTAAGTATTAGTTTTCCTCAAAGCAATTCTAAAAATAGAATAACAAGAACCATGGAAGATAAGAAGAACACAAGTATGGCACCAAATCACAATGTCATTACTTGCATCAAATTATCCACTGAAGCAACAATTCTAGCTTTCTGTTACAATATTTGCTTGAGAACAACTACTTGCTAACTCTTGCTCGACTTAATTCACTTCTATACTAGCTATCTCTCTATTCGTCTATGTCTATATCTAGCCCTTACAAATGAGGCAAAATGCCATATTTATAAAAACCCCCAAGATATGTCGGCCCGGTTAGGGTTTTACAATAATAATTGGCCGTAAAACACATCGGCCAAGAGAAATTCAAAATAAAATAAATTATGCATTAAATGCATGAACTTCATCCAAGTCAGCCTGGGATCTCCAATGCAGCTCAGACCAATGCATGCAAAATAATAGGGAAACACAAATATCGATGTAGCCCAGCATTAACTATCTTCCCCTTTGTCTTTATTTTGATTTAGCATTTCATGCACCTTCAAAAGCACCTCACCCAAGTCAGCCACAGGTGGTAAAGGCAAAACCTTAAGTTGGATTTCAATTGATGTAATATCTTCCCTTAATTGTTTCACCGATTTATCCCACTCAACCTTATATGTTAGACATTTATCAATAGCAACAGTGTAGGTGGCCGCATCATCTAATTGGTTTCAGTAATAGGATCATCACTAACTAGAGCATAAACATCCTACCACCACCTTCTCAACTGCTCTAAACTCAAATTCTTAGGTGCGATCTTCCTTCTCCCTGTCATTATCTCAAAGAAAGCAATGCATCCATTATAAACACCAGTTAGGGTATCCTCAATTTTCCTCCTTTGCTTGTAGATCTTCTTTAGAACCTTCGTCCTAATTTTCAAAGACTCAAATCACTCCCAAGGTTTAGCAACTCTGGAGGAAGGGAGAATTCCATCACTTACAATCTTATCCTTGGTATACTCCATGATGGTTTTAGTTTTCTACAACAAGAGGTCTAAATCTTCATTATCTTGAGCTAATACCTCCTTCAACCAATCAATTTCCCTCATAGCATCCTTTCTAGTTGAGAGAATATCCTTGATAGCCTCATTTCCTTTAGTTCGCACTCCTTGTAGCCAATTTTTTATAGCAAGAGTGGAAGCCTTCATTCTTTCCAGCTCAGTGATAGTCTCTTGGGGTAATGGATTTGTAGTAGAGGATGAGGAGCCAATGGACTGTAAAGGTTTCATCAGATCTTCCAAACATTTCTTGAGTCCTATTTAGTCTTTATTTCATCTCCTATTTAGTCTTTATTTCTTTCCTCAACCTACCCAAGATGACTGCACTAGAACCCTGATACTCTTCAATGTCTTGCTCAATGGAAGTGGGCCCTAAATTGATAGTCTGCAGGTTATAATCCTTTCCAGTAACCTCATCTATATTCTTATCTGGAGCAGGAGTTGCAATGTGAACCACCCTATTGCTTGCCTCATCTCTTTCAATTTTGGAGATAACCCTAGCCTTCTTTTTTACTTTATCCTTTCCTATCTTAGCTAGCAACTCATCCCAACTGGGTGGGGTGTCCTGCACAAAAACTTGCTTTCTCTTTATTTCTTTATCCAACCAATCTGGAATAGTAGACTCTAACTGTACTTCGCTTTGTCCCACTTCCTCATGTTGGTCTTTAGGCGCTTCTTCATTCAAACCTGGCTTCTCAGGAACTTCTTCGGCCTTGTCCTCCTTTTCTTCAGCATGCTCTTCCCTATGCAAAGGTGATGGAACCTTAACTACTTCTTCTTCTCTTGGAGGAAATTTGACCTCTTCAGTTTTAACAGGTGAGTCCTCATATGCAACCAAGGGAGACTGCATTACCTTTTCTACTTCTGCGTCAACATTATAAAGCTCACCCTCATGAAATTCTTCCCCCTCTGTATCTTGGTGATCATCAGCTTCTTTGTGTAGACACTGAAATCTGGTTTTAAGCTTGCAACTTCCATATTCTTCATGGTCATGATTAAATAATGTTGATTATTTAATTATTCTCTATAGTCTTCATTTCTTCTATTAATTAAATAATCTTAATTGTTTAATTAATTCACATTTTCTTTATTCTATCTGATTAATTAAATAAACACTTTCTATTTAATTATGTTACTAATTAATCCTATCCATCTTGTCAAATTAAATAAATCATTATTTAATTTACTCTTTATCATACTTCAACTATAATTAAATAAATTCTTTATTTATTTAATTATTCATTTAAAATCCCTTCATCACTTAATTAATTAAATATTATTTATTTAATTATTCTTCAAATATCGAGTCTTGAATTAAATGAATTATTTAATTCATTAATTCTATTTTAACACATTCTTCTATATTTTAGATAATTATGTGAGTTATATAAGTATTTACTTTTACTCGACTCGACATCTATTTTAATCACTCAGTTAACTCTTGATTTGATGTCTAAGTGGCGTTCTCGAGTAATCTCTTCGTCAGATCATTCAATCGTCCAATTCTAACTCATTTGCATGTACATGTGGATTAATTAAATATTCTTATTTAATTAATTAAACCTTGTGCGTGCATTCGAACATGAGTTGCTTTAATCAATCTTTATCTTTGTCATGCAAAGATATTTCTTCTGTTTTCGAATACCAAACTGAAGATTAAATCATTTATTTAATCTTTAATCCTATTTCTAATTTGTATCACTCATGTCACTACTGACAATTATTAGAATGCATGACTAATCAGTCGATCTCAACCGTCCATTGATCTTTCAATCATGGCCTGTCATTTGAATAATCAATTTTCTATAAATTGATTTGTCATTCTTCATTCCAATCTCTCTCAAAATCGAAATCTCTTTTTGAATCTTGCGAGCACTTAATCTTGAATCTTTGATATTTTGCTAATCACTATCTTAGGCTATACTTGCACGAACTTACGAGAAATCTAAGGGCAATTATACTACACAAGAAAAATGGAGAAGGGCAATCGAGATGAATCATGGAAATACATTTGAAATTGGTGAGATTTTTTCAGTTTAATTACATTTTACTTTCCTTTGTTCTTTGTTGCTTAACATTAGATTTGCATCATAGATTTAGTATTGCATGTTTGCTTCTAATTTGTTTCTTGTGCACTTTCTTGGCATTACATTTGGTGAACCCGACGTGAAGACACCATCTTCGCGAATCCGTAGACTTTTATTTTTTATTTTTTGCAAGTTTTTCATACGGAACGATGCATTAGTTTGACAAAGTGACGCAATTGACTTCTTGAACCGCAATTGATAGAAGAAACGATGCATTGGAAATTTCTTGAACTGCAATTGACTGGTGAATACTGAGCCGTAATTGAAGAAAATATCGACACATCTGACTGGTAACATAGTGACACAATTGACTGGTAAACCTTTATTTCTGTTTTTGGAAATCTAAAATTTTCAATTGATTTGTGTGTTACTAATATCTAATTTTTAGTGTGTGGCCATTTGGAGTTAACAAGCTTTTGTAGGAGGATTGATGAAGATGATATTGAAAATTACTAATGATTTTTTCTATAGGACGCTTGTCGAAGACCCTAGTTAATTTTGAAATAGATTGTTTGGTAGTGTAGTAAATCTTTCGTTTGGTTAAAATTAACAAGTGTCTATTGTGTTTGGTGTGAAAGCACAAGTTTAGTTACCCTCATGACTTGGTCCATCGAAGTATCCTCTCCCCTTACACATCCATGCGATCCTAGGTGTAAGAGAAATGGTTACCAACTCTAGAACTTGGGCCTATTCTAGTGGGAAAAAGTACTCACCCCAGGACGACTCAAACCGGTAGCACCCTGAACCTAAGGGACTTCCAGCCAGTATATAAAAGTGGGTTCTTGGGGAAAACCCAAGAATCACAAGTATGGTTCCAACGAGATGGATTTGAAAGGGGACTCTCGCCATATGGATCATGCCCCATGAACGGAATGCCCGTACTAAATACCTTTTGTTTTAGAGACCAACCTATTTGTGGCCGTTGATTGGTATAGTGCAGGGTACAATATCATGCTCGAAGAGACTCACTACTGATCCCCTTGAGTAGAGATAGCAGTTCTTGGGAGGTCATTACCCAAAGAATTCAAAATTGGTGTGCTCGAAAGACGTTAATGAGTCGTGGAGGGGAGCCAATGCCACCAAATTTCTAAGCTATCTGCTCTCAAGAAGGAAAGGTGTTTATCACCAATCCGGGGTATAAAAGGTGAGATATACCAAGTATACAAACCCTAGGCCTTTGGCCTATTAGGATGTGCTTGTCTGTTATCAACTTAAACATTATTTGAGTCCAAAATAAAAACTGAAAACACTTTGTCTTATGATTGTCTTTGATTGCCATAATTTGATCACAAAAAACAGAGTCAGTTTAAATCTCATCACTGAAAATACACAGAGAGTCGCAACTATTCACCAGAAACTCACAATTGATTTTTAGAGTCACATCTGTTAAATCTTGAGTCGCATCTATTAAATTTGGAGTCGCATCTATTTAGCTTTCAGTCACGTCTGTCAGTATCAATCGCATCTGTCTAGAGTAGAGTCGCATCTGCTAGTTAGCTCGCAATTGCTTTGCAAAAACCACATGCATTATATTCTGAGTCGCAACTATCAATACAATTCGCATCTATTAGAAGGTTAACTACATCTATCAGAGTCACACATTGAACTTTACCAGAGAAACGCAATTGATCACTAGAAAACTGCAACTGTTAACTTGAACCGCATCTGTGAAATCCTGAGATGCATCTGTCTGATTATCAGAAAGCCAGAATTCACAGTCACTGTCCAGTCAACACGATTATACCAGTTTCAGTTGTCTTTACACAAATAGTCCTTGAAAAGAAACCTAAAATGATTTGCTCAATTTTGCATCCTTTAGGTTCATTTAGTCATTACCATAGTTGTCTTAATTAGGAGATTAGTTTAATCTTATAATACATATTACCTTGCATTAAACTTCTAGGAATGTCACTTTTACAAACTTTAGGACTAGTTCACCATCTACACTCTAACAAAGTCATAGTGTCAATGAAATTTGTCATTGAACCCAGTTTTATCAATATATCCTTTGTCCTACATAGAGTCCTCCTAGCTCATCATTCTAGTTAGGAAACTCAACTTGTCTTTGATCCTCATCCTACATTGGTTCCTTGACTTAAACTAAATTGACGCCTTGGTTAGACTTTAGGTAATTGGTCCCTTTGTCTTAGGTTCACAAAATTGACTACCTTAGAAACTTGCTTAGAATTTTCATACTTAGACACTATCATCCTAGGATAGTATCATTTTAGACATACCTTATTCGCATAGAAAATACTAAAAATAAATAAATAGTTGCATTCATTCCTTATTTTGCATAGGAAAATCCCAAAAACATAGACTAGGGTCATACTGTTCATAGATATAGTTTTGCATTTCCCGCATATTGAGCTTGTCTTACATGGTTGAAACTAGGTCTAAGAGAAGAGAGAGAGAGAGAGAAAACATGTCAAGCCTAAACGAATTCATCAATCCATTTTCTTCAAGACCTCATAAGACTCTATTAGACAAATTCACCACTAGAAACACTCAAGGACATATTGTAGTAGAGGACATAGAGGCTACCACACAGGACCCTGAGTTTGCCTCTTTCGTAGATGAGTACCTAGCAAATGATCAACAACAATACTTAGCCAAATTGCTAGCTAAAGGCGCTACCTTACCTCCAGGATTTGATATCAACACCTTACAAACTCAACCTACACAAGGGACAAATACCACAACTGCTAGTACTACTATACCTCAAGTTAGCACAACTATGCCATCTAGTACACCTACATAGAGTACGACAGTCCATACGTCCCCATTTGGTACATCTAGCATGACATTGGGATTTAATTTCACTGTAGGGGCTTCATCATCCGCTCCCTTCGGTCCTCTTGTTGGGAGTAAAAGACCTAAAACCTCAGACTTTACACCTTATGTCGATGTCACAAGTTCATAGTCAACGATCATACCTAACACTAGTATCACGAGTACCATACCACAGTCGACGGCCATACCTAGTGCTCCAGTCACTAGTACTATACCACGGATTACACAAATAGGGGGCATTCCCTCCTTCTAATATGGCAATCAGAATCCATTCACACAATTTTTGAGTTAGAATCTACTTTCCCAAATTGGTACTCATAATCCATTCACATAGATTCTGAATCAAAATCCATTCTCTCAAGTTGGTGGACACCAATCATTTACATAGATTCCCAATAAGAACCCCTTTTCCCAAAGTGGTACTCAGAATCCGTTTACATAGATCCCAGGTCAACACCAATTTATGCAGATTCCAGACTAGAACACATTTACCAACATTTCAAATCCAAATCCACCTCAGATGCCAACATTTAATCGAAACCCATCATGAGACTTTGGATTTTAGAACACATACACGGATCCACATAATCCCCCTAGCACATCTTTGACCCAAGATGACGTCTTACAAACACAAATGCAAATGGATAACATGTTGGTGTCAACTAAGAAATCATTTTCAACAAAGGACATATGCCCATTTCCCTTTGATAGATCATTGTACATGACCCCTTTCCCTCACGGATATGTCATACCGAATCTCCCTAAGTACAATGGCAAATGAAATCCAATAGAACATATAAGGGAATTTTCTACCATATGCATAGATGTCACTTATGACCCCACGTATCTTATGAGACTATTTCCAAGAAGTCTTGTAGGAATTACACTAGAGTAGTTTTCGGGTCTAGATTCTGGCATTAGATCTTGGGGTGAATTGGTTGAGAAATTTGTGGAGAAATTCTCCTTCAACATAGAGCATGAGATAAATATAGCAAACTTGTGTCACACAATGCAAGACGAAGGGGAAACATTCATTGCTTTCTTGCAGAGATGGAGAACTATAGCTAGTAGGTGTCTTGTCGAGATACCCGAAAAACAAAAAGTTACAATGTTTCAAGAAAACCTTCATGCAAAACTCAGGAGTAACTTAAGGGTACATTGTTGTACATCTTTCTCAGAACTAGTGGAAAAATGGGTTATAATAGAGAAGGATCTCATTGAAAAGGGTGAACTCAAGACATCAACATCTAATAGAAACCCGATCATACAAAACACCCCCACTGACAGAAATAGATTCTGGTCTTGCAACAAAAATGTCACCAATGATGGGGTGGTTGATGCTAAAATGATACAAGTAGGACCCCTCCTCACATTACAAGGACCTTATACTTTTTCCAACATGCTTAATGCTGTCAATAAACCTCCTAACATGGTCCAAAATAATCAATGTCCACAACCAAGAAGATTTCAAAAATGTGAGTTCACTCCCTTAGGGGAACCCATTGAGTCGGTGTTCAAACAACTATTACAACATAATCTCATACAGCTGCAGGAACCAAGACAATATGATCCAGGACAATTTAAACCAGCTTGGTGGGTTGACAATTCCTTTTGTGATTATCATATAACTAAGGGACATAACCTACAAAACTATTGACAACTGAATAATATCATACAGGATCTTATCAAAAAGAGAATTATTGAAGTTAGTGGACAAAAACAGAAGTCATCCAACACTGATCATCAAGTATTTTCTGACGCACTACATGATCATGGGAAAGGAACTGTCCCCAGTTTGAGTACTAAGACCAATATGTCAGCCAACTATGCCAGTGTCAAGCACGATTATAATAGTGGAAAAATCATTAACTGCCTTAGCACCGCCGATGAGAATATCAATACCATTATTATCAATACTAATCCTGAGTGTGCGGTCAATACTCGTCGTACTAAATTCACTATCCAAGGCCCTCCATCACAGCAAACACCCCAACCTTCCAAGTTACAATATAACCTTCTTGACCAGTTGGGGAAGACCCCAGCCCAAATCTCAATCTTGGAATTTTTGCGTATTTCCCCTGAGCATCGATCTATCCTTGATAAGGCTTTACAGAACATCACAATCCCTAATGATCTTGATGTCAATCGTTTCCAGGAAATGGTAGGCTACTTGACCAATAATCACCATACCACATTTTCTGAACAAGACTATGCAACTGAAAAGATGAACCACAATGACCCTTTACATCTAGAAGTCCTTGTTGATGACACCAAAGTTAGACGAGTTTTGGTAGATGGAGGAGCAGGGTTAAATCTGTCTTTAAAATTAATTAAGGCTTTAGGTATCTCAGAAGCTTGCATGGACATGACCAAGAGTATTATCATTAAAGCTTATGATGATGAGGAAATAAAATCAAAGGGAGTCGTAACACTTCCTATCAGAATTGGTCCTACGGTGATGGAGACAAAGTTCCAGGTCTTGGATCTCACCTTCCCTTATAACCTTTTGCTAGGTAGACCATGGATTCAGGCCATGAAGGCAGTCCCTTCCACGTATCATTAGTGTCTTAAATTCCCTTACAATGGCACGTAAATAACTATAGATGGTGATCCAGATCCTTTCCAATATTGCACCAATCTAAAGGAGATCCCCCAACACCAAGTGCCAGTAAACCAAGAGGCCTCATCATCCAATCCATCTTCCTATGTTGATCCAGCCACACTTACTTGAACATCTATTTCACCCTTAGTTCCTACCACTCCTAGGGTTGAGATCCAAGACAAGGGTTGTGGAGAGTATTACATGAAAAATTCTTATTGTGTTAGCCATTTGATTCCTCCTAAGTCATACGGTTTACCTACATCAGATAGGAAACAATCTATGGTCACTATACATATTCCTCCCACAACAACTTTTACTAAATGGGGTGAATTAAGCAAAGAGGCCGTAGATACAGAAGATGTCACTTCCTGGCTATATAGGGAAGATGACGAGGAACCCCTCTTACTTGCTCATATTCCTACAAATATATATGGAAAGGGTTTTAAAATCATGCAAAGCAAAGGATATAATGGACAAAGTGGTTTAGGCTTAAACCAAGATGGCAGGATTGAACCAATATTTGTTTCTCAATGGCCAAAAGGAGTAGGGCTAGGGTTTCAACCAATTCAAATTGGTGTTCCTAGTACCCCATCACCCTTACTTGAGGAAGTAAGTGCTTCAAAAGATATTAAGACATCTCACGAACCAATGGACCGATATCATTGTGACTCCCCCAACTCTAAAAATTATGAGTGGGATTCCCTATCCTCTACTTCTTCCATGGACCTCGACAAGTTATTTGGAGAACTTGACTTGATGTTAAGTTCCTCACCAAATCCCTTAAATTCCTGTCCACCAAAGAAAATGACAAAGGAAGAATGGTTTAAACACTACTATTGGGAATCACTTGATCCTACCTCGTGGCAACCTAACCCACCTATTTCTGATAGTCAAACCTTGGCATTAGGCCCACCTATCCATCCACCTAGACCCAAACCTAAGAGCAAAAAGGACCTGGTATAAGACTTTTGTAACCACATGAATAATTCAATCTTTACCTTGACTCCATTAAACTTTGATAACTCTGATGATGACATGCCCTTAGTCTATCCCCAACTCATTGATTGGGACCAACAAGACACACTTGTCTTAGACATTTTTAAGAACGACGAAGCAATTGCTGAGTTCCTTGGATTACAAGAAGGCATACCAAACGGTGATCATAAGGCTGGTTTTACTATTGACTTGGACAACAAGGCATATTTTGGGGAATCTGTTCAACCCTCCAATCGCAAAAATGAGAAAAAGAATAAACAAGATAAAAGGGATGAGTCTCTAGGTGAAAACCGAAAGGCACCAATAGACAATGAAAAAGTAAAAAGAAAGGACGCATCTAAAGGTGAAAACCTATCTGAGACACCTAAGGATGGAGGTTTGAACATTCTCCCCATTGCACAGGAAAGGTCACCCATGCTCATTGAAGAATCAGTAGAAGTCAACATAGGTACCAAAGAGAATCCTTGACTGGTTTATTTTGCAACGTCATTGACAACAGAAGAGCAGCCAGAGTTTCATAACTTCTTTGCACAAAGATAGATAAATTTTGCTTGGTCATATGCTGACATGCTGGGGTTGGATCCTGAACTTGTTTTGCATCATTTTCCCTTATGACCAGGTGCCAAACCAGTGAAACAAAAATTGAGAAAAATGCACCCACAGATTGCTTTATTAGTCAAGGTAGAACTCAAGAAACTCTTAGACGTTGGTTTCATCAGATCTATCGATTATGCAAATTGGATTTCCAATCTTGTACCAGTCACTGAATCAACTGGGGGCACCCACATATACACTGATTTTAGAGATATCAATAAAGCTTGTCCTTAGGATGACTTTCCTTTGCCTAATGTTCATAGACATGATAGTTGACATGACAACAAGATTTGAGATGTTGTCCCTTATGGATGGATTCTCAGGATATAACCAGATCAAAATTGCAACTGAAGACCAACCTAAGATGGCTTTCACTTGTCCTTGGGGAACATATTGCTGGAATGTTATGCCCTTTGGACTCAAAAATGCTGGAGTAACCTATCAATGGGCCATGACTACTATCTTTCATGATCTAGTACACACTCTTATGGAGGATTATGTTGATGACCTTATTGTAAAATCCAAGACAAGGGCAGAACATTTACAGGTTTTAGAGAAGATCTTTTAGAGGCTAGAGAAGTATAAAGTGTGACTCAATCCAAAGAAATGTGTGTTTGGAGTAAAGTCAGGAAAGCTGTTAGGTTATATCATTTCTAGACGAGGCATTAAAGTGGATCCACCTAAGGTAAAAGAAATCATGGACATGCCTCCACCTACTAATCTTAGTCAACTAAGGACATTACAGGGAAGGTTGCAATCTATTAGAAGATTTATAGTGCAGTTAGCAAATAAGACACATCCTTTTCAACATCTACTTAAGAAAGGAGTACCCTTTGCATGGACAACCAAGTGTGGAGAGGCTTTTCAAATGATTAAAGAATATTTACTCACACCACCTATTTTAGTGCCACCTGTTGAAGGAAGACCATTGATTCTTTATATTATGGTAACCCATTCATCACTCAGAGCATTGCTTGCACAGAATGACTATGAAGGTCATGAAAGGGCAGTCTATTATATTAGTCAAACTTTGGTAGGTTATGAGCTCAACTATAGTACCATTGAACATGCCTGTCGTGCAGTAGTATTTACTACTCAAAAATTGAGGCACTATATGCTAAACCATCAAACAATGTTGATTGCTAAAATAGACCCTTTGAAATATCTTCTCAGCAAGGCAGCATTAACAGGACGACTGCCCAAATGGGTTATGATACTTAGTGAGTATGATATCCAGTATGTAGAAAGAAAGGCTATTAAAGGATAGGTCATTGCTGACTAGTTAGCTGACGCACCCATACAGGCAGATCACCCATTAGTTGCAGACTTTCCAGATGAGTTCATATTCACAATTGACACAAACATAACATGGAAACTCTACTTTGATGGCTCACATACAAATCATGGTTCAGGGGCTGGTATACTGTTTATTACACCATAGGGTGATTCCATCCCCAAGTCATTCAGGATTGCATTCCCATGCACTAACAACATGGCAGAGTATGAAGCTTTAGTGACAGGGTTATGTATGGCAGTCAAGTGGAAAATTAAGATTTTACAAGTATATGGGGATTCTCAACTAGTAATCAGACAGGTAAATGATGATTATGAGACTAAGGATGAGAAGCTTGCTCCATACAAGTGCATGGCTGATAGCTTTAAGGAGTACTTTGACAAAGTCAAATTTCATTAGATACCTCATGTTTTAAACAGGGCAGCAGATGTTATGGCTACAATTGCATCACTTCTTGACATTCCTAACAACATGCCTAAGTTTGAGTTCTTGGTAGAACAACTTTTGGTCCCAGCCTATGATATCCTAGATTCCGAAATGGTATGTGACATTGTTGGTCCCGATTCCCCATGGTACAAAGAAATCTATGATTACCTTCATGCCAAAGTCATACCCACTGGCCTATCAAATAACCAACATAGGACATTTCTCCGCAAGTCAGCCAAATACACCATCATCGGAGACACCCTATATAGATGCGCCTTAGATAATACCCTACTAAGATGTCTTGATTCTACTGAAGCACAAGCAACCTTGCATGGGGTGCATGAGGGTATATGTGGTTCCCATTCTAGCGGTCCTACCTTAGCCAAAAAGATTATGAGACTGGGTTATTACTGGCCTACTATGGAAAAAGACTCATATGTCTTTGTAACAAAATGTAGCCAATGCCAAGTTCATGGAGACTTGATACATGCACCAGCATAGGAGCTCCGTCCTATAATGTCACCATGGCCCTTTACCCAATGGGGACTCAACCTCATAGGTAAGATCCACCACACATCTTCTAATGGAAACAAATTCATTATCACTGCCACTGAGTATTTTATGAAGTGGATTGAAGCCATCCCTATGACATACATTACCAGCACACAGATTTCTAGGTTTATCCTAAACTATATCATCTGTCGGTATGGTGTCCCTCAGTCCATAATCACTAATAATGGTGCCCATTTAAGAACCAAGAAGTCTGCCACCTGTGTGATGAATTTCATATCCAACATCACTTTTCCACTCCATACTACCCACAAGGTAATGGCCAAGCAGAGGCATCTAACAAGACCATCATTAGAATCCTCAAGAAGACTGTCAATGATGCTGGTCGTGACTGACATTTACAGCTTAACCCTGCCTTATGGGCTTATCGCACAAGTATCTGTAATCCAAGTGGTGCTACTCCATATTCACTTGTATTTGGTTCTAAAGCTATTCTTCCTATTGAGGTCGAGATTCCTTCCCTAAGGGTATCCCTGAAAGGCCACATTGATGATGAAGAGTACCGAGTATCGAGACTCCATGAGCTAGAATTCCTGGATGAGTGAAGATAGAAGGCACTAGACCATCTTCAAGCATATCATAATCACCTTCATAGTAGCTATAACAGGAAGGTATTGAATAGAAACTTTGACATTGGTGACCTGGTTTTAATGGAGAACCCAAAGAATCAAGCAGAAAGAGAAAAACTAGGAAAGTTTGAACCAAATTGGTTAGGACCTTATGTTGTTACGGAAGCTTTTGGATCAGGAGCATACCAACTCTCTAATCCTGAGGGGGAACCATTTTCCTCACCAATAAATAGTCTGCATCTAAAGAAGTTCTACGCATAGCTTATGGGAGTCTTTGTCTTAATTAGCAAAAATACAAAAAAATCATTATCAAGGTGAAAACCTGGCAAATAGGCATCTTGGTAACACCAAAAAAATTAGATAATCTAGAAAATAGTAAAGAAAAATCATTCGTCCAATAGTGAAAACCACTTCGGTGGTGCTTTCGATAGGTACCATGGTGAAAACCTGGCAAACAGGTGCCATGTGTAGTTAACTCTGCTCCTTTGTCTACTATTATTCTACTCATAGTCCTTATCATTGTACATAGTCCTTATCATTGTACATAGTCCACTTCCCTGTACATATCTCTTATCCCTGTACATAGTCCACTCCCATATACATATCCCTTATCCTTGTACATACCACCTATCTCTATACATATCCCTTATCTTTCATAACCCATCGCTTGTATATACCATTCATAATAAGTGGTAGTCTTTCCCATAACTTGGAACGATTGACATTAAGTGCAATTTATATCCCCCATTTTACCCTATTCATAGTCAATTGGTCTTGTACTCGACTGGGGGAAAACACTTGACATGTGTCATATTGGTTCTTACATTGGTTGTGTTGAAGATGTAAAACCATAGAAAATCCAAGCACATCGCAAAATGACCTAAGAAAACACAAAAACATCAGAAAACTTCAAAAAGACAAAAAAAATTAAAACATTTTGAAAATCCAAGAATAGAGTCAAAGTCAGTCACACTTGTTAGTCTTTGTCATTTGTCGAACTATGTTGCCTCTATGACTGGGCGTAGGCAAGGCCATCTGCCAATGTGCCCCCAAGGCATTAGGTTAGTCCATTTAGGTTTGTCTGTATAAATTCATGATTTAATCCATATGTCTATATGACAAGGTCATTGGTCGTGTCGAACTACAAGGTCTCTGCATGTATAATGTAGGCAAGGCCATCAATCAATGAGCCCTCGAGGCTGCACTGGGTCAGTCCATTAGGGTTCATCACGTTCACTTTCACACACGTCTTCTATTTGTAGTCAGTCTTGTCAGTCAAGTCAAGTCGAACAACGAGGTCTCTGCATGTACAACGTAGGCAAGGCCATCAATCGATGAGCCCCCGAGGCCGCACTAGGTCAGTCCTTTAGGGTTTTGTCATCACACACAGTAAATTGTCAACACATCATCTCAAGTCATGCATCAATCTGGTGAACAAGTCAGCAATGTCTCTAAGTCAAATCAAATAACTTGCCAAACAAAACAATCAAAACATATCAATAAATGTCTACTACAGGATGTGTCCTTTCTAGAAATAGACATCATCATCATGGAAATCAACTTGTATCATGTTCAGGATGAGTCCTTCCTGAATACTAATATCAACAAAACAATCTATGTCTTATACAGGATTAGTCTTTCCTGCATAATCGACATTTTCAAACAATCAAACATAGCCTTACATAGGTTGTCACATCAACAGTATCTGACTCAACGTCTTATATGATACATGTCTTTCTGAAACCAGGCTTTGTCATGCCTTATACAGATAGTCATAACATTGAAACCAGACTCACAGTCTTATCTGGTATGTGTATCTCCTAAAATCAAGCTCTGTCAATCAATCCTTTTATCAATCAAAACAAATCAAGCAAACAAATCAAGTTTTGGAAAATATTTTACTAGCTTTTTGACTTTTTGACTTATTTATCTTATCTTTTCATTTGACTTTATGATAGGAATTATGTTACTAGCTTTCTCAAGGATGTCCTATGAAGGATTTAGAGAAGCAACGATGTATCAGAATTCTATTTTTCTTTGACTATTGTTTGTCGACTATCTTTTAAATTTGATTTTGAGTCATGTTACTAGTTTCCTCAAGGATGTCCCATGAAGGATTTAGAGGAGCAATGACATCTCATGACCCATCTTTTACTTTGTTTGATGTTTGTGGTTTGTCCTAACAAAAAGATTAGGGCAACTTGTGCCCTTAGTATGAGTTAATGAAAATCCTTGTTTGCGACTGTCTATTAATGGCAAGTGGATGACCTTGCACACCTTGATTTACGTTATATCATGGTGTTTTTCTCCATTTGTATTAGTCCCGCCCAATGATGATAAAGTGCAATACCTTTTGTGATACAATGAAATATCGAAGACTGCTAATACTAACATCTATCTCCTTTCGTTCTTTCTTGATCTTTCTTTCTACACTAACAATTCTTCTTTCTTGCATTATGACGGAGTCCTATGACAAAAAACATTATACATCATCCTACATCAACGTACATGTTAGAAAAATACATACATATAGGAATATTTCATATCTAGATCATCATGGCATAATAGACATTCATCATCAAACAATACATATCATAAGCATTCCATGTACAAAGCAACTATAAATACATGCATCATATTACATTTGTATATCATCACATGTAGCCGACATCATACATATAACATCATATTGCATCTCATAATTTATAAATTGCATACATCACATAGAATCAACATTATCTCATTAGCTACATAAACATCATAAAATACATATACTCATCCATCACATAGGCATATCATATAAACATCACATGTATAAATAAAGACTGCATAATCCATACATAGAAATGCATGTCATGAGAATCACCACCAAAATCATATATATATATCTCACTCAACTGTGTCACATCACAATGTCATAATGTATCAATAATACATGGAAACCCACAGGCTATAAGATCAAAATACAATGTCTCGATGCATCCCCAGAAGTACCCCTATCCTGAAATACCATTACTATCATGCCTAGAATGTGTGGAGGAATGATGATGAGAACCCAATGACCTGTGCACTGAGGGAGGTCTGTCATATGGACCTGCTCTGCGTGGCTGCTCCACCCCCTCTATGCTAACTGTCCTACTGTGGGTCCTGGTCTGGGACCTGCTACTGTGTGCCTCTGAGAAATTGGGAGCCTGTCTCTCTGGTGGAATCTCTGCCTCATACAGATCCCAATAGTATCTCTCTCTCTCCCCAGCTCTGACTAGCTCTCTGGCAAAAGTGGCTGATGGTCCCGTGCACAATGCCCTGAGCTCTGCAAATCTCTGCTCAGTCTCCTATCTCTGAGCTATGGCCTGATCCCTATCCATCACTGCTATGTCCCTCTCCATTTGATACGCATCCCTCTCAACCATCAGAACTCTCATCTGCTCCTCCAAGGATGCAACCTGAGCACACAATGTATCTGTGTCTGGATAGTTTGCCCCTGTCTCATCCTATTTGTCCCTCACTCTCCCATCCTCCTCCTCATATAACTCCTCTAGGATCTGATCCTGAATCTCTCTCTCGTGATCATCATCCTCATCATCATCCTCCTGATAGGCACCCAACAAACCCAGAGCATCAATCTCTGCCTCCTCTTTGCCTGCCTCCTTGGTACCTATCTCCTCCTCTGCCGGGATGTTTGGAATAGCTGCCTCTGTGAGATGCACCTCCTCTCCACCTCTCGCAATATCCTCCTCTCCACCTCTCACAATATCCTCCTCCCCTCCTCTCCCAATTTCTAGCATGGCCACATCCTCCTCTCCTCGCCCCTCTTCACAGATCGGTGACAATACTGGCCCTTGTCCCCTCCAACCACGTCTCCCTCTCCTACCTCCACGCCATCCCCCTTGGCCATCATCTCCTCCATCACCACGGCCTCCTCTGCCTCCCTGACCCCTACCTCTATCGTGCCTACCTTGTGGACCTATCCCTCGCTGCTCTACCGGCGCTGGCTGCTCTAGATCTGTCAAAGGGATCGGCTTGTGAACTGCCCACCACTGGTCATACTCCACTATGGTCCCTAGGTCTACTAGACCATATCTCCATCCCCATGGAAGTGCCTATAGTGCATCAATATTTGCCTTAGCTGTAGCCACTAGAATCTCTGGACCCCATAGCGGGACCTCTCGCAAGGATCTCACAAACTCTGCACGTCCTCTAGGCACATCCTGCACCTCTCCAAACTACCATAGGACACAATCTGACAACTGACGCTCTATAATGTGGATGTGTGACACTGTCCGTCCAACCAAGAACTATCCCTGTATGCAAAATGGAAAATGCTCATCCTCATCTAACCACTCATCACAACTCAAGTATGGTCTCCATGTAAACTGTTGCATAGTGTCTATTGCATGTTTGAAGTAACCCATATCTCCTATGTGGTGCTGAGTGTTCTCCCCCACATAACAGAAGGCATAAGGAGCTCCATGTGGAAGATCAACTGTCACAGGTTGCCAAAAAATGGCAATGTGCTCCCACACCCATACCATCAGGAGCGTGGTACCACAACTCATCGACTGTGCCTCTTGATAGGCAATATCATGCAAGTGAAAGTATAACATCCTAAGCACATAGGAACCCCAAGCATATACCACTCGACACTCGAGCATGCCCACTAGCATCTCTCCCCACAACATGGGAAAACCATGACCTCGGTGGTCAGGAAGTACTATCCTGCCTATCAATGTACACAATAGACAGTCTAGCTGTCTATACCTTTGGGCCAACACACGTCACCTAATCTCATAATCATCAAATCCTAACTGCCTAATGTTAGCATGGGGGTAGTATCTACACATCTCGGCTACACCCCTCTGGGTATCATATGTCACCTATGTGCCTCGAATAGGAAGTTTGAGGATCCTATAGACATCTTCTAGGGTAACAGTCACCTCTCCAGTCGGTACGTGGAAAGACGATGTCTCTGAGTGCCACCGCTCACACAAAGCTGTCAATAATCCCCGATTCGCCCGAATCTGGGGCATGTCTGTCACGTGCAATAAACCCAGGTGCCATAGAATCCGTCACTCTGCTAGCCGCAAATTGTCTCTGAATCAAAACGTAGTCGGTCTCGACTCCCGGGTATATATTGTGTCTAGCACAACCTGCAATGGAATTATACATGCCTCATGTCAGCCTTAATCATCTATTCTAGTGCAAACTGACTATACTAAACAAAATTCAAATGCGTCATTATTTTGCACATGCGTCATTATTTTTCACATGCGTCGCTTTTTAACATATGTGGTGCATAAAATCCAAATGCGTCATTTTTAAACAAATGCAGCTAAATACATCACGTGTTACACTAAATTCATATGCATTGAAAAATAAATGTTGCGTTGCAAAATATTCAAATGCGTTTCAAAATAGACACATGCAGCTATTCTAAATGCAAATGCGATGCAAAATGTCAAATGCATTTCATAAATTTACACATGCATTGAACCGCAGACTAACTATGCAAAATGACTAACATTAAATTACAAATGTGATTTTCCGTAGACAGATGCGTCATTTGCGCACACAAATGCGGAGTTCTAACAAAATGACACATAACTAAAAATTGAATTAAATGCATAAAAACGTGCGCAAGTGAAAATTTTCAAAAGCCAAGTTTGGGGTACATACCGGGGGGTCCACGTCGGCTGGTCTCTGGAAGGTCTGGATCCTGTAGGCTCGGTGATGGGTGTTCGGAATAGGAGACATCGTCGCTAGGAGTGGAGATAAAATTCTTAAATTTCCAAGCTAGGTGGGTGAAAATGAATAGGTTTCTACCCCACTTCCTATATATACCTAGGGCTTAGGTGGCATTTCTATCATACTGGCCATGTTAACTTCCCATTTTGATCAGCTCGTACCCATCCTTGACATTTCCAAACTCAATTCTACAAACTCCACTGCATTTCTGCCTATCCAATGGACTAATCGGGAGCATTTCTAAATTTTTCTGAACTTTTCAGAAAATTTTCAATTTTCCCAAGGGGGCATACCTTCACTTGTTTTAATCTGGAGCATTACTAGGGGATATTTCTTATCGATTTTCTTTGACACAACACCAAAATGACATTGTATCAAAGAGGGGAAAATGTAGACACCGAAATATGGTTTTAAGCCTGCGACTTCCATATTCTTCATAATTCGTATTCTTCATAGTCATGATTAAATAATGTCGATTATTTAATTATTTTCTATAGTCTTCATTTCTTCTATTAATTAAATAATCTTAATTGTTTAATTAATTCACATTTTCTTTATTCTATCTGATTAATTAAATACACTTTTTGTTTAATTATGTTACTAATTAATCTTATCCTTGTCAAATTAAATAAATCATTATTTAATTTACTCTTTATCATACTTCAACTATAATTAAATAAATTCTTTATTTATTTAATTATTCATTTAAAATCCCTTCATCACTTAATTAAATAAATACTATTTATTTAATTATTCTTCAAATATCGAGTCTTGAATTAAATGAATTATTTAATTCATTAATTCTATTTTAACGCATTCTTCTATATTTTAGATAATTATGTTCAAGTTATCTAAGTATTCACTTTTACTCGACTTGACATCTATTTTAATCACTCAGTTAACTCTTGATTTGATGTCTAAGTGGCGTTCTCGAGTAATCTCTTCATCAGATCATTTAATCGTCCAATTCTAACTCATTTACGTGTACATGCGGATTAATTAAATATTCTTATTTAATTAATTAAACCTTGTGTGTGCATTTGAACATGAGTTGCTTTAATCAATCTTTATCTTTGTCATGCAAATATATTTCTTTTGTTTTTGAATACCAAACTGAAGATTAAATCATTTATTTAATCTTTAATCCTATTTCTAATTTGTATCACTCATGTCACTACTGACAGTTATCATAATGCATGACTAATCAGTCGATCTCAACCGTCCGTTGATCTTTCAATCATGGCCTATCATTCAAATAATCAATTTTCTATAAATTGATTTGTCATTCTTCATTCCAATCTCTCTCGAAATTGAAATCTCTTTTCAAATCTTGCAAGCAATTAATATTGAATCTTCGATATTTTTCTAATCACTATCTTAGGCTATACTTGTATGAACTTACGAGAAATCTGAGGGCAATTATACTACACAAGCAAAATGGAGAAGGGTAATCGAGATGAATCATGGAAATACATTTGAAATTGGTGAGATTGTTTCAGTTTAATTACATTTTACTTTCGTTTGTTCTTTGTTGCTTAACATTAGATTTGCATCATAGATTTAGTATTGCATGTTTGCTTCTAATCTGTTTCTTGTGCACTTTCTTGGCGTTACACTTTGGATTCACCTAATTCATCGTTTTGAGCTTCAGGGACATTATGAGGTTGCTCCTCATGAGAAATAACAGGAGGAGGATCTTTCTTTGGCACATTATCTTTAGGAGGAGTCCTTGACTTCCTTGTATACACCTATGTCTTTTCTCCCGAACTTTCTACATTTACCACAGGTGGATTAACTTCCTCTCCATCCTTGGAACCTGCCTTTTGTGACAACTTTATGATTCTTCTCCTTTTAGGCACAAGAGCACCAACCTCAAGACTCTGCTTTTCAGCCTCCTCCTTACCAGACTTTTTAGCCTTTAAAGTATGCCCTCTTTTCTTAGTAATGGGCTTTCTCTTTTTTTCTGCTTCCTGAGCTTTCTCCATTTGAATATCTTTGATCTAGATCTTGAAAGGGAAGCCCACCTTGCCTTACCCTTCGAATCTTGCTTAGTTGATTCCTCAGAAGTAGAAGGAGGGTCCAAATCTCCCATCAAATCAAAGGTGCACTGTACACTTTCATTTTTCAACTCCCATATTTTATGCTTTAGCCACATCTTGGTATACTTGGTGACTGGATCCATTATCTGTCCTAATTTTTTATTTTCTTCTTCTAGCCAATTCACATCACCAATTGGCCTGTCCTTTACCGCCTCATAAGCATGGCCTTGAATCAGGTCCCCATCATCTTCAAGTTGGTTAGGAACTGCCTTTACATTAAACAATCAGACTAATTCAAATGGAAGCCAGGAAAGCTTCTTCTTTCTTACCTCATATTCATCACTGCAATTGGCCCAGTAGTCTTCCAAATCAACCTTATGGCTATATTCTCTACTGGACTTCTTTTGTGCTTCACCTGTTATGTCGAATCTAGATCCCTTGGAATGGAAGGATAAACCAAGAGTACTCATCTCCTCTTCTAAAGCTTGAGCTGAAATAATGGAAGGGCATGCCTCTCCAGTGCCTATCCTCAAAGGGAAGTCTCCACCAAAACCAGGCTTATGTTTTTCCCTTTTGACAATAGCATCAAAATCACATATCTATCTAGTGACTTCCAAAAGTAAGATATGATTAGTGGGATACCTTGGAAGTCAATATGGAACCCTTTGACAACCATCAACCTGGATGTATGAGAAGGTTGGGAACTAAATAAACCAAGCACCATATTTCTTGATTAATTGCTTAGCTTGATTTGAAATCCTCATATGTTCTACACCCTGAAGCAATCTAGTGATATTAATGGTGAATGCATCATTCACCCTCTTGTAGCTCAAGCTTCCTAAGTGCAATTGAGGGTAAACCTCATAAATAACATCCTATCCAAAGATGCCCCTGGTACTTAATCCTTTGTAGGGATGAAATATTGCAAGTGCATAGACTAAGTACGAGGTCATTGTGAAGGTCTCGGTTTGCAGTACATTGGACAATTGCTCATGAATCACCCTACTTATAACACCTGCCCAATGATAGTTGATATTCTCCTATTCCATCCTTGCAATAACATGGCACATCCAACTCTCAAACATACTTGCACTCTTTAATCCAACCACCCTACTAAGAAGAGTGATGGCATCATAATACTCCTTCTTGAACTTTGCTCTGAACAACTATTTGGGAAGTTTAGAATAATGAGACTTGGGCTTCTCCAACCAGGAATTGATAAGCTGTTGTGATTTAATAGTCTCCTCTTCATAGTACTTCTTAGCTACTTCCATGTTGAATTCCACCACGTGAGATCTATCTGGCATGTCAAAGGTCTGGGCTATGGAGACAGGGTTTAAATTTGCACAATCCTCCCTTGAGGACCAATTATTCTCTATGTATCACTATCATAATGCCTGACACACTCAAGGACCAATTCATAACATTGTACTATAGAAGGAAAACCAGCTATGTGTGACAATCCTGATTCTGACATTCTTGTAGCTACCAGAGGAAGATCCTGCACTACCATTCTACCTTTGAACTCAACATAGTCCCATAGTACAATGTTCATGTCTGTTACTTCTGACCAGATAGAGGTGGTCTTTCTCTTTGGGATTTTTCTCTTGACTTCCATCTTAATTCTTTCTGCTTCAGATATTGAAGATCCCTCCATGTCACTCTTAGCCTTTCTAGCTATCACCTTGCTAGATTCTTCCTGCACTCAACAAAAGGAACCATAATAAAGATCACACAAACAAAGGTTAATCAATCAAAATCATCAAATCTTCATATAGAATGATCATATTAAAATTCAAGTTTCAGGTCCATCCGCAGAATCCAAGCCAGGGAGGAATTTCAAAGAATTTTGGGCTAGGCGGATTCTAGTGGAATAAACATGAAAACACCTACTAGCAACTTAATCAGATCATTATCAATCAAGGAACAACATGTGAGATCTCAAAATAGCACCAATTAATCATAAAATGCACCATCATTTGTTAACAAATCTCATTATTCCATATTTCTTCACATTCCATCAGATTTCGGGAAAATCCACATGGGATGGATTTCCATGAAGGAGGAGAAATTCAACAAAATTTGGAAAAGACAGGGAACCAAGGATTTCGGGAAAATCCATTCGAAGCTGAAGGAAATCCGTGAAGAAGATGAATCTCTGAGACATAGCGAATTCCCATAAAATGAAGAGGAGTAGGAAAAATTGGGAAAATCTACCAGAGCTGGGAAATCTCGAACTGGATGAAAAACCTGAACTTTGGCATTCAATCATGATTCGGCCCAAATGGATGGATCAATCATAAATTTCAAGAATCTAGGCCTGAGACAAGTTTGATATGGGCCCTCTACATATTTTCTTTGAATTTTAGGTCTGTTCAAAAAGAAAATTAAGGCGAAATGGTGATGCCCTAGATATCAAACCCTACAGATCTGCCATTGATGCACTGACAAGCTCAAGACTCAATCCTTGCAACTGCTAAATCCTTACTAGGGGTATTCATGACTCACAAGCAAGTTATCTCTAAATGCGAATGAAAGAGTGAACTTGAAACTTACTTGAGAAATAATGAATCAAACAATATCATGCAACCCTAGCCACGAAAATGCTCAAACATGCAGAAATCCAAACTCCAAGCAAACCAAAATGCCAAAGCACTGCTCACTTCAATCAATTGAAAGCAAAGAAATAATATACATACCATTTGACGAAGTAAACATTGATTATGACAACAAATATCAGCTTATCAGCGCTTAGCAAAGAACAACAGCAAAAATGCCAAAGAAATCTCCACCAAATCGAATAATTCGCAGATCAAATGCCCCAAATCAAATATATCACCAAAAGAATTCCCTCCTCAACTCAATCAATCATAGAGAATAAAGCATAATGGCACAAGAGTCCTCAAAGATCGATTAAATACACCCCTTACAATAGTATGAATGACATTAATTCCGTTGACAAGACAACCTGGGGAAATATGGAAACCCAATAACAGGATGAAATTTAGAGAAATCCAGCCCACATGGAATTTCGTGAAGGCCAGAAATTCCTGAACCACAACATTCAGCCGAAATTTGAGCAGGATCCGGGAAAATCTGCATGGGGTGGAAAATCCCGAACCGGGGTAAAAACCTAAAATTCACCCAGAACTTAAGATTTTCAATGAATAACTTAGGGGAATCACTTAGGAAATAAAAATAAACATTTAAGAACATGCCAAAGCAATATAAATCCTCAAAATTAAAGAGCCAAGACACCAAAAACCAAAGAGAAAGAGGGTCCTTTTTTCAATGGGGCGTGTGTGCGAAAACTGCACAACAAGAATGTGTGAATCTGCATTTTCCTCCATATTATGTGTTGCTTCTATTGTGTGACTCTTGATGCATGGTCTGAATTGTTCTCTTTAAGGACCTTCCTATCTTGGCTATGCCAGATTGGTATCAGAGTGAGATTCATTCTGTGAGAGATCGTCAAAGTTTGTGAATTCCTATTGAAGATTTGTTGTGGGGTGGTAGACTAAGGATCCAACCTGCAGCTACAGAGGACTTGTGTAAAGATGGCAGAAAGAAGAAATATTAGATAAAATGGAGTGCGTGGAAATGCAGACCTAGCTATAATGGATATGTTGAGAGGAATTACTACTAGATTAGAAGTAGTTGAAATGGCCCAGAGGAGAGGTTGACCAGTTGATGTGAGTGATGAAGAGGTAGAAGAATAGGAAGAAAGGGAAAGAGAAGATCAACCTGGCCTTGATCAGGGAGAAGAAAGGTTCGTAAGATCCCTAAAAAAAGTAAATACCAAACCACATTTCAATCCACTGAATTATAGTGGTAAGTTGGATTCAGATGAATTGCTTGATTGGATAACGAAGATGGAAAATTATTTTGATTTTGAAGGTACTGCTAAAGACAAAAAGGTGAAATTTGCTTGTACAAGGTTGAAAGGACATGCATCCCTTTGGTGGGAACATTTGCAGATAGATAGGAAAGGAAGAGGAAAATATAAGATAAAATCATGGGATCAGATGGTGAATAAGTTAAAGAAAAAGTTCATGCTTGTAGATTATCAGATTAGTTTGATTTGGAAGTTGTAGAATTTGAAGCAGAAGGAATCATGTGTGACTGAGTATACTAAGGAGTTCTACAAGTTGAATATCAGATCTAAACATTCAAAAGATGAGGTTGAGAAAGTAGCTAGATATGTGAATGGCTTGAAGCCATCTATATAGGATGAGATTAGTTTGATCAAGTTACTAAGTGTGGAGGAGGCATATCAATGTGCCCTAAAAGCAGAAGATAAGCTGAATAAAAGACATGACAAGAGATAGAGAGAAAGAGGTGGAAGATTTCAGAGAGGAAGAACTTTTACTGGAGGAGGAAGATGAACTTTTATAGATCAAAATAAAGATAAGGAAGTCAGTAAGAATGATGATTCATACCATAGATATGATGGAAACTCTTACCAGAAAGGAGGATATGGTGGTTACCGGAATGAAGGTTATAGAAAAGACGATAAAGGATAGGAGAAAAGAGTATTTAGGGGAACTTGTGTTAAGTATGGTGGAGGATATAAAGCATTTGAATGTAATCAGGGAGAGACAAGCGAAAAGATAGAGAACAATAGAAGAACATCCTTTATTGAGGAATATCACGCGGGATCATCTAATAAATCAGAAGAGGGAGAAGTGTTGGTGAATAGAAGAGTATTATGTCAAAGTGAGATGGAGCAGGAACCGTTGCAGAGAAAGAATTTGTTCTAGACCAGATGCAAGGTAGCTAGTAAATGTCACAAAGTGATTGTTGATAGTGGAAGCTCTGAGAACCTAGTTTTTGAAGAAATGGTGACCAAATTGAAGTTGGAAATGTTTAAACACCTAAAGACCTATCAGATAGCATGGGTGCAAGATGAGCATAAGGTGTTGGTAAGTGAACAATATTTGGTTAAATTAAAGATATGAAATTATCATGTTGAAGTTTTGTGTGATATCATGCCTATGGATCTATGCCATGTTTTGTTGGGAAGACCTTGGCAGTATGATAGACAGGCTATTCATGATGGAAACAAGGACACATATACCATTGTTGCTAATGGGATGAAGCATACTTTGTTACCATCGGAGGATGTTCCTAAAATTGAGGTTTGTATGAATGCTAGAATTTTTTTGGTTGATGGAAGGATATTTTAGGATGGACTAAGATATGAGAACATGTGCTATGCACTGGTTCCTAAGAAGCCTGAAGACTTGAAGCATGTAGAAGAACAACCAAAAGAGATAGGGGAGTTGTTGGTAGAATATGAAGAGATCATTTCAAATAATGTACATGATAGATTAGCACCTGTGAGGAGTATTAGTCATTGCATGGATCTGATTCCTAGAGCTAGTTTTCCTGATAAAGCAACACATTAGATGACACCAACAGAGAATGAAGAGTTGAATAGAAAAGTGAAAGATTTTTTTAGGAAGGGTTTGATCAGAGAAAGCTTAAGTCCCTATGTAGTACCTGTTGTGCTAGCACCTAAGAAGGATGGAGAATGGAGGATGTGTACATATTATAGAGCCATAAAAAAGATGATAGTGAAGTATAGATTTCCTTTGCCTTGGATGGATGACATTATGGATTGTTTGAGTGGAGCTAAATACTTTACAAAGATAGATTTGAAGAGTGGATATCATTAGATCAGAATCAAAGAGGTGGGTGAGTGGAAGACAACATTGAAGAAAAATGAAGGATTGTATGAGTGGTTGGTGATGCCTTTTGGACTAAAAAATCCATCGAGTACTTTCATGAGGCTGATGAATGAGGTATTGAAGAAATTCTTGGGTAAGTTTGTAATTGTCTATCTAGATGACATCTTGATTTTTAGTAAGACTAGAGAAGAACATTTGTTGCATATAAGACATGTTTTGCAAAGGTTGAGAGAAGAGCAATTGCTAATAAACATTAAGAAGTGTATTTTCATGAATGAAGAATTGGTGTATCTAGGATTTGTGATATCTACAGATGGATTGAAGATGGATCCTGAGAAGGTAAGAGCAATAGTTGAATGGCCTACACCGAAAATCATTGGAGAGGTAAGATCATTTCATGGATTGGCTAGTTTCTATCGAAAGTTCATTAGGAATTTTAGTTCTATTTGCAGTCCTATGATAGAAATAATGAGAGGAGAAGAAATATTTTAGGTGGAAATTTGGAGAAAATCAGAGTTTTGAGTTGTTCAAACAAAAGGTGACTGAGCAGCCTGTGTTGTCTTTACCAGAATTTAGTAAGGTATTTCAAGTAGACTATGATGCAAGTGGAAATGCAATTGGTGCAATATTAAGTCAAGAAGGAAGACCGGTAGCTTATTTCAGTGAGAAATTGAATGATGCTAGGAGAAGATATTTAGTGTATGATCAAGAGTTATATGCCTTAGTTCAAACCTTGAAGAAGTGGAGACATTACTTATTGCCTAAGGATTTTGTGTTGTATAGAGATAATCAGGAATTGTAGTATTTGAATAGTTAGGGTAAGTTGAATTAGAGACACATGAGATGGGTGGAATTCTTGTAGAGTTATACTTTTGTTCTGAAACATAGGAGTAGAAAGTCAAATAGAGTTCCTGATGCTTTGAGTAGGAGGAGGAATTTACTAACAAAGATGAGAGTGGAGGTACTAGGCTTTGATGAATTGAAGAACTTGTATGAGGAAGACCCGAATTTTGCAGAACCTTGGAGAGCTTGTAAAAACCCAGTCTTAGAAGATAGGAGTTAGTGGTTGGATTATTTCATTTAGGAGGATATGTTGTTCAGAGGGAATCAATTGTGTATACCCTGGAGTTCAATGAAGGATAACTTGGTGAAAGAAAAATGTAGTGGAGGATTGGCATGACACTTTGGAATTGATAAGACAATAGGATTGGTAAGTCAGAATTAATTTTGGCCACATATTCATAAGGATGTTAGGAAATTTGTGCAAGGTTGTAGAGTTTTTCAAGTTGCAAAAGGGAGTAGTCAGAATGTTGGATTGTATAATCCTTTGACAGTTCTAGAGAGACCTTGGGAGGATATTAGCATGTATTTCATACTTGGTTTGCCACAAGACATAGAGAGGTAATGATTGTATATTTGTGGTGGTGGACAAATTTTCTAAAATGGCACATTTCATACCTTGTAAGAAGTCAACAAATGCAGTACATGTAGCAGAATTATTTTTCAAAGAGGTGGTGAGATTACATGGATTACCTAGGAGCATTGTTTTAGACAGAGATACAAAGTTTGTTGGTTACTTTTGGAGGACACTTTGGAAGAATTCAAAGAAAAATTTAAAGTTCAGTTCTACTTTTCACCCACAAACTGATGGACAGAAAGAGGTAGTAAACATGAGTTTGGGAAATTTGCTAAGATGTTTGGTTGGAGAGAAAATTGGAAGTTGGGATTTAGTTCTTGCAAAAGTAGAGTTTGCATATAATAATTCAGTGAATAGTAGTACTAGAAAAAAAAATTTGAGATTGTTACTAGAGTTCATCCTAGTGGTATATCAGAGTTATGAGACATTGGTAAAGAAGATAAAAGGAGTGAAAATCAGAGGAATTTGCAAAACATATGAAGAAGCTGCATACTCAGGTAAAGTAGCAATTGGAAGATATGAACTAGAAGTATAAGGAGCAAGCAGATGAGAAGAGGAGACATAAGGAGTTCAAAGTTGGAGATGAAGTGATGGTGTATTTGAGGAAGGAAAGATTTCTAGTTGGTACATATAATAACCTTAAGATGAGGAAGTTTGGACCCTGTAATATTCTAAAAAAATTTGATTCAAGAAATGCATATGAAGTAGAGTTATCAGATGGTGTGGGTATATCACCTATATTCAATATTGCAGACCTACATCAGTACCTTGAAGCAGAATTAGAGAATCAGTTTCCTTGACAACAATCAGATGAGATAGAATAAATTTTGGATACCAAAGATGGGAAGAAAACATGTGGAAGACAATATAAATAATATCTTGTGAAATGGAAGTGCAGACTAGTGGAGGATTCTTCTTGGATTTCTTAGGCTAAGGTCAACTGCATTGGTTTTCCTTTAGCCCCAGAAAAGTGAGGGACTCACTTTTCAATCAACCTCAGATGTTTGATGCAGGAGAATCCTTGGTTCTTGGAAATCTTGCATCAACCAAAAATATCTTCATTTCAATTTGTTTTTGTTTCAGTTCTTTTTTAGTACAAGTTGGTCAATTCAACATTTCGTCATATTTGCTCAACAGAGCCCGTGGATCTATATTTGCATCATGGACATTTTCATTTTCCTTATTCCAAGATTTGAGCATGATTGAATTTTTTTCGGCAAGTTATCACTTCTAGATTTAACGACAGTTTCTTGATCTGACACCAGAATAATTTTCAAGCCTAACAGCTAGTTTGATCGCTTGTGGATCTTTCCCATAACTTGTGGATCTTGACGGTGTGATTCAAATTGCTCCATGGAGTGTCCTTGACCTTAATTATTGGTCCACTCTTCATCCTATGCATTCATCGAGGAGTAATACAAATTTGAGGCTAACCTATTCCATGCACATGTTACGTTTTCTTTGAACATTGGAGATTGTAATGATCTTTGGCCGACACGAAAGATTCTAGATCTATGGACATGATATAAAGCTTGTAATAGATCATTAGGATAGAAGAAGTTGATTATATAAAACAATATATATCTAATATGTAAGATTTATTCTCGCATTGAGGAGCATATAGGAAGATGGTATTTTGAGCATGTTGTAATGGGCTTATGAGCCCAATCTATAAGCCTGAATGTTGTTGTCTATTTGAATTTGAAATTTCTGTTAATAAGAATGTGTGAATTTGTATCTACCTCCATATTACATGTTTCTTTTGGTGTGTGACTCTTGCTACACAGTCCAGATGGTTCTCTTTGAGGATCCTCCTACTGTGGTTGCACCACAAATGTAATTGTCTATCAGATAGTCAAAAATAATATGTGTGTTCTGGCTATAACTTTCTTGGCCTCTACTTGAAAAAAAATTCTAATTGGCATCCAATATTTGAATTGAAAAGATTGAAAAAATCTTCTCCCCGGCTTAAGAATCAGTTAACTCTAAACCCTTAATATTTTAAATTCTACTTTTGCATAATTGTACTTTTAAGTTGTAATATATGTAGGAGATACATTCTTCTAGGGATATTTAATATTAATATATTAATGTAATGTATTATATTATTAAATATTATTATGTTATCTTAATATTATTACATTATGTTAAATTATATTATATTATATCATCTTATACTTAGATTATTTTATTATTATTACAATAACTTAATCTAAGTGTAATAACTTAGATTATTTGACTAAGTTATTTTTAATTGAAATAAATTAAGTTAATTTTATTTAGATTAAATTATTGCATTAGATTAAGTTATTTTCATTTATATTAGTTTATATTAAGTTATTTTCATCAAGTTATTTATTTTCAACAATAATCACAATAACTTAATGTAATTGAAATAAGTTATTATTTAAGCAATAGTTATTTCATGTTGTAATTATGATTGCATTAGACTATGTTATTGTGATTGCATTAGATTATGTTACTAATTATATTTTTTGTTGTTGTTGTCATAGGGTATCCCTGCAACTGAAGCCCAACAAGTTCCCTTTATGGGGCAAGCTTGAGGCGAGACTAATCCTTGCAGCCATAGGGTAACCAACACAACCCCCCAACGTCTGCGCTGTGGTGATTTTTGGGCCAGAGAGAGTCAAACCCAAGACCTTGGGGAGCAAACCCAAGACTCAAACCAACTCCTCTAACCCGTGGAGGCTACTAATTAAGTTATTTTTATTACAATATAATATAATAATATTAAATTATAAATAATATAATACTAATATAATAAAACATATACTACAATATAATATTAATATAAATTAAAATATATTATAATAATATATAATATAATATAATATAATAAATATTAATATGAATATAATATAATATTTAATATAATATTAATTTAATAATATAACATAATTTAATATTTTTAGTTGATTTGATCTAGAAACAAGTCTCACACTTGTAAATCTCTTATTGAATCATTAAAAAGTAAGTTTCAACCACCATTTAATGGTAAAATAGCTATCATTTAATGGTAAAATCCTAGAAAATATTAGTTAAAAGCCTCCAAAATCTCACTTATATCACATACAAGATAGGAACATTCTATTTCCATTTGTAGTGTTTTTTTCAATTTGATGGAAAAAATATTTTTGGTTTGCATTGCTTTATGATTTAAATCTATATGCAAACATTTCATAATCAAATAATGCTTAATTTCTTTAAGGAAAAAAAACTAGATTTCTCTAATTTTGTTTTATTCCATAATTATTTAGAAATCATTATTAATTGTCTAATCCAACCACACACAACTAGAATTTGTAGCACATCCATGCACAAACACACACTCTCTAACATATTAACATACATATAGTTTTCTATCAGTGTAATCCTTGAACCTCCTTTAGGTGCAAGTGCTAGTTAGTTGATATAATATATATGTTGATATAATACACATAATTTGAAAGTACTAGTTAGATTAACATATAATATTAATGTCGAAAGGGGAGAATGTTGACTAAGGAGAATGTCGATTGAGGAGAAGACCATTGTGGAGAATACCATTAGTGAGGCGAGAGAATGTCGAAAGGGGGGAATGTTGACTGGGGAGAAGACATTGTGGAGAAGACTATTAATGAGGTGGGACTAAGTGATTTGAATTTGAACTCAATCCCTGGTGATTAGGAAAAATTCTAGTTTGGCCATTCTACAAATGTTCTTTCTGTTGGTGTTGCTAAGAAGGATGGATCGCCTGGTGTGGATGCTTTGGTGTTCTCTGTTGATGTTGTTGGGAAGGATGGATCATGCGATGTGGATGTGGTCAAAGCTATGAACTCTGAGGGTCAGTGTGCATTTGATCCTTCCAAGGAAGCATGTGTTGATTTTCCATTGGTTGAGGCATTGGTTCATGCTCCAAATGCCCCTAGGGGTCATGTGGTGGCTCCTAGTGATACCGTGCAGGCTCCAACTGGTGAATCATCTACAGATAATCCAAAAGATTCTTGGATTAAGCATATTCCAGTGGAAAAGAACTGACTAGTGGGGCAATCATCTTTTCTCAGGCAGAGATGGGCTCGCCTTTTCTCTTCAAAGCTTAAAGATAAAGGAGTTTCTTTCAACTTTTTTTCTTCTTCTAACGTGGAAGGTGGTTTTTCTTTGTACATTTCATACTCTATTGTAGATAAAAATATAGCTAGAGTGGACTTTTCTCTAGTGGGAAAGTTTTTGGGTCCTAGACCTAATATTGAGGAGGTCCACACCTGGGTTCATAAAAAGTGGGCTCTAAAGGGGTAGGTTGAGGTTGCGGCTATGGCTAAAGGATTTTTTTTCATTTGTCTTTTCCTGTGATGAAGACCTGAGATCAGTTTCTGCAAAAGGGTCGTGGACTTTTGGGTGTATTACCATGCTATTACATCCTTGGGAGCCTAGGATGGATCTTTCAAAGTTCCTTTTTCACTCAGCTCCAATGTGGGTGAAGCTACCAAATCTTCCTTTGGAATATTGGGATGAAGAGGTGTTTAAGGTGGTTGCTAACTCTTTTGGACACCTAGTTTCTATTAACAAGGCCACTCTTTCTAGAAGGCATTTGGTTGCAACGATATTTTGTGTCATGATTGACTAAGATGTTGTGATGCCTGACTTTTTGCAACTTAACTCAAAGGTGGGTTGTTGGAAGCAATAGGTTGCCTTTGAAACTTTCCCATTCACGTGCTTCAAATGTAAAAAACCAAGTCACTAGGCTAAGTACTGCCCTACTAAGGTGGCTCCACCCAAGGTTGTACCTCAATTCAAAGTCTAGAAGGCTAAGGAGGCTAATGGGTCTTTTGCTCCCCCTGAGTAGGATGATCTCATTGTTGGAAAGGGTATGGAGGTTGCAACCAATAATGAGGATCACATTATTCCATAACCCGAGGGGGGTGAGAAGACCAAGAAGTCTGAGGATCTAGATGTAGATCATGTTTCAGATACTTTGTGCTCCCTTAAACATGCTTTTCTAGAGTCGAATGTTTCCCCTTATTCTCCCCTAGATCATCTGGACTAGTGGGTGGAGAGGGAGTTTTAGTGGTTGCTGATATAGGGAGTAAGGAAGAGGAGGGCTATATTCCAGTGAGAGGCAAAAAGAAGAAGTCCCCCTCTTCCCCTCCCCCACAACCCCACAAAGGTGTTACCATAAGAAGACAAAAAGTGGATGGTGGGTCTGAACAGAGGGGTCAGGGGAGACCCTCTTTGCAAAAAAGTAGGGAGTGAGAATGCAAGTGGGATATTGCGGAAGGGTTTAAGAAGACCCTCTTTGATATGTGCTCTAAGACCACCCCCTCCTTTTGCAAATGAAGATTATCTCTTGGAACATCAGGGGGTTAAATAATGTGCACAAATAGGACCTCATGAAGAACTCGATCCAGGATAATAAGTTGAACATTTTGTTGATTCATGAAACCAAAATTCAAATTGATAAGTTGGAAGCTTTAAAGAATTTAATTTTCAAAGACTATGGATTTCATGGGGTTAGCTCTAAGGGAGCCTTGGGTGGTCTTGCTACCTTTTGGAATTCTAGGTTGATTAAAGGTGTCCCGATTGTAGATGGCTTTAATCATGTGGAGACGAAGTTTGTTTTGCTTCAGGATTCTTACTCGAGTTATTTCTAATGTTTATGCTTCCAATCTGAAGAGAGATAGGAAGAAACTTTGGGATGATCTTAGTTGTCTTTGGGCCAATTTTTTTGATCTCCCCTAGCTAGTAATGGGATACTTCAACACTCCCCTTTGTGATAATGAGAAAGCGGGTGGCTCTCAGACCAATCCTGACAGAAGAATATTCATAGATGATAATTCTCTTATTGATGTGAAGATGATGAGGGCCAAGTTTACTTGGTCTAACAGGTGTGTTGGTGCTGAAAATATCTAAGTCAGGTTGGACAGAGCCCTGACATCAGCCTCATGGTTTGTGGATTTTTCTTGCTCTCTCTCAACAATTATGAGATGTGGGTCGAATCATTTCCCTATCTATTTTGTGGCTGATAGGATTGGGGGTAACAAAAACTTTCCTTTCTATTTTGAAGCTATGTGGCTAAGGGATCCCAGGTTTATGGATTACATCAAGAATTTGTGGAAAGTGAATATTGATGGTTGTGTGATGTTTAGAGTAGCTAAGAAATTGGCCTTTGTGAAGAAAAATCTCAAGAAATGGAATAGAGAGTCATTTGGTCATATTTTTTACTCTAAGAATTCTATTATTCAATAGCTAGATAGTGTTCAGGAAGATATTCAGTTAAAGGGTTTATCAAAGGAGCTCTAGCTACAAGAGGATTGTCTTCTAGCTCAACTTCATGATATTTTGACAAAAGAGGAAGACTTTTGGAGACAAAGATCTCACGCTATTTGGCTCAAGTCTGGGGACCAAAACTCCAAGTTCTTTCATCTAACTACCCTTAGGAATAAATCATCCAATAGGATTTCCTCTGTCACGACTAATGGTTCACTATTGGCAGATGGGGAGACTATTAGGAGAGCGGTTGTGAATTTATTTAAGCATATTCTTAGAGATGATCTATTTTGGGACCAAAATAGTGTGGAGGCATCTTCAAAAGTTATCCCCCATTTGGTTTTGAAGAACCTGAATAGGGAGCTTTCTGCCATCCCCTCTACTTTGGAAATCAAGAATGCATTTTTTTCTTTTGAAGGGAACAAGGCCCCTGGGCCTAATGGTTTTCCTTTTTTATTTTTTTAGTCATGTTGGGAGATTGTTGTGGAAGATGTGATTAATGCCACTAAGGAGTTCTTTGGGTTCAAAAGATTACTTAGAGAATTGAATGCAACCTTCATTATTTTGATCCTCAAGACCATTGATGCCAATAGCTTCAGAGATTACCGTCTGATCAGTCTTTATAACTCCATCTATAATATCTTTTTGAAGGTGCTAGCCACTAGATTGCAAAGGCTTCTCCTTGATATGATTTCAAAACATCAAAATGGGTTTGTTAAGGGGCGATAGATTCTAGATTCCATTGTAAATGTATATGAACTTGCTCATTCTCTTAATTCTAATAAGAAGTCGAGTTTATTTTGAAATTGGATCTTCTTAAGGCTTATGATAGGGTTAGCTGGAGGTTCTTGATTGTGGTTTTAGCTCAATTTGGATTTTGTTAGAAGTTTCTACAACTTGTTGAACAATTCATCTTGACTCCTCCTTTTGTTGTTATGGTGAATGGTTCTCCTTCTCCTTTTTTCAGGAGTTCACATGGTTTGAGGCAAGGAGACCCTATTTCTTCATTGTTTTTTATCTAGATGGTGGAATCCCTCGATAGAAGTATTCAGAAGGTTTTATCTATAGGTTCTTTGAGGGGTCTTTCCCCTTCTTCTAGATGTGAGCCTATTACTCATCAACAATTTTTGGATGACATTATCTTAATGGGAGAATCTTCTATTTGTGAGGTTAGAGTTGTGAAGGGGATGATTGAGGCTCATAAGAAGGTGTTTAGCCAACATATTAATCTTCCTACGAGTCAATTTTTTTCCTCAACTCCCATGAATTTCTCCAACTGAAGCTAGATAGGATCCTTTCTTGTAATAGGGGTGAGCTCTCATCAACTTACTTGGGGTTACCTTTGTGCATTTCCAAGACTTTGAAGTCCTTCTAGCTCAGTCTATTGGATAAGTTTAGTAGAAAGCTAGTAGGTTGGAAAGGGATGCTTCTTAGTTAGGCAGGGAAGGTGCAACTCATTTCCTCTACTCTTTAGAATCTTCCACTATATGCTATGAGTTTTTTAAGAATTAGGTCAAATATGAGGAGAAAATGGAATGGATCATGAGAAGATTTTGTGGTTGGGTGTTGAATCTAAAGCTAAAATTTCTCTTGTGGCTTGGGACTTGTTTTGCAAGCCTAAGAAATGGGGTGGCCTAGGTATTAGAAACTTAAAAGCATTCAACAAGGCATTATTGTTGAAGAACATTAGGAGGCTTCTCAGTGGGGAAGCTAGTTGGGCTTCTCTGGCTAGAAATAAATATCTGTATGGCTTTGGGAGAACTCAAAATATGGTGAATTCTAATAAAATCCCTGTTGGCTCTTGTTTTTGAAGAAATATCATTCCTTGCAAGACTTGCTTGCTAATAGTGTTAGGTGGTTGTTGGGTGATGGTACAAGAATTATTTTTTGGTAGGATGCTTGGTGTGATTCAGAACCTCTACGCAATCATCCCTAGGCTCCTCCCATTCTTTGTTTATGCAAGCGAATCTTTGGTATTATGGTGGCCGACTATTTTTAGAATGGGGAGTGAAAGGATTTCTAGGATTGGGACCCATCACTGAAGGTTTTAAAGGATTTCCTATGTAATGTTTGAGTTCCTATCTATCCAAGACTAGATAGGATAGTTTGGGCCCCCTATGCTAATGGTAAATTTTTGATGGCCTCTACCTTTGTTAATTTGTTGGAGAAGTCTAATTCTTTTCTTTTTTGGGGGAAATTATGGATCATGATGTTGATCCCTAAGGTGAATGTTTTCGTTTGGCTGCTCATGCAAGGTAAAGTCTTAATGCAAGATAATCTCTATAAAAGGGGATTTGTAATTTTGAATAAGTGTGTCCTTTCCTTGGGTATGGTTTTTATTCTCTTCTCTAGAGTAAGTTTCTTGGCCTTTGGAGCCTAGACTGGGTATTCCTAGATTCTCTTTGTAATTTTGTTGAATATAATGATCCCACAAAGCTAGTTTACAATTTCTAAGAGGAACTGATTTTTGCTGAAATCACATATTTTTAGAAATTATAATGATTTAAGCCTTAAAAAGTTCCATTTAAAGAATTCCAATTTAATATGGTTTTATCAAACTATATTTGATCAAACCCCCTTAGATAGAACCCCGCTAGTTTTAAACCATACCTATAATAGAGTCTCCTTTACACCTATCAAAATGCTGATAAAAAACCACTTTTGATTTAACTTTTGGGGGATCAAATGAATTCAATTAAAATTTATATTTTGTAAGTATTTAGTCCTTATTATAAGCTTCACAAAAAGTATAAATTTAAATAAATTTAATTTTATTATTATATTTATTTTTTATTTCTTGTGAATGTAGGTTTTTCACCAAAAATCAAGCTCTATGTTCTACACATGTGGAAAAATAGCAGATTATCAAAAAATAAAATTAAAAAATATGAGTACACAAGATATTGAAGTCCTTGATCCAACATAGAATTTTTTTTTGAATTTTGATACATACAAAAAAAGTTACGCGTTATACGGTCGCGCTATGTCTGAATTGTAATTGGTTTGACTTCAAAAATTGATTAAAGAAAAAATATTCAATAAAAAACTATCTAACCAAGTGGAAGCATGAGATATCAAAGTTAAAAATCTAAATTCAAAAGAATTAGAATTTTTTGCTTCATGGAAAAAAAATTATGCATTATACGGTGAGTGTCACTTTTTTTTAAATGTTGTTTTATGAAAAAAACTAGTTTTTGAGGGAGATGGAAAAAGAAGTGCAATATGAGTCCAAAATTTTTGAAAAAAATATATTTAGAATCTAAAAACAAAATGTCACGAAACTCTAGTTTTCATCATCTTCAAATTCCTCATGGTTTAGCCGTTATAGGTGCTCATAAGTGAAGATTTAGTTAAAAAAAATTATTTCAGTGTCCAGTTTGCAAAAAATTGTAAACCACTATTGTGGGATCACCAAATTTTATTTATTTAGTGGAAGTGTCCTTCCACTTCCCCCAATTATTCAATGGTTATGGGAGCTTATGGCCCTGCATATTGCTTGGGGGATCTAGAAGGAACGTAACAATATAATTCTTTTGTGATTCTAAACTTAAGATTATTAGTCTTTTCATCAAGATTTTTCAGGCAATCTTGGAGAAATTTGCTCTTATTGGGTCTAATTCTCCATGTTGTGCCCCATCTGCTTGCTTGGATAGGTATGAATTGTTGGTGATTTCTAATTGGAAGATCCCCTCTATACCTTCCAAGATTTCAAAGTCTAGCCTAAATGCTAGATTGAATACGAAGTGGAGGCCACCACCTTCAGGGTGGGTTAAAATTAATTTTAATGAGGCAGCCAAGGGTAAATCTAGTTCTATGGGTTGGGGGGGTGTTCAGGAATGAGGATGGTAGGCTCTTAGGTGCAGTGGTACTCCCATTGGGAAATTAGACAAATCACTATGTTGAGGTGGATGTTGCATTTATAAGTATTAAGTTTGTTGTGAATAGGGGTACTCTAAATTATGGGTGGAAGGAGACTCATTAAACATCATCAATTTTCTATGTGGAACCCATAAGACTAGCTAGAATGTTGGTCAATTAATTAAAGATTCTATTATTATGTTGAGATCTTGTGAAGAAACTTGTTTTTCTCACATATTTCAAGAAGAAAATTCATTGGAAGATTTTTTTGCCAATGAAGCTGTCAGACTTAATGAGTATAGAGTGTGGGAGGAATGCTCTCTCCTTCTCGAGGTAGCTAAGATATTAATGATAAATGATGGTTTTGGTTGAGTTTATGTGGTGGTGTTATTTAACCATTAGTACCAACTTTTTACTCACACACTTTGTGGGTCTCCCTCGACTTGTTGGATCTCAGATGAACTCTACTTGCCAGGGTTTTTTGTTGTTGTTTCTTGTGAATATGGGAGCCGATAGAAGTAGAATTGAGCCTCATTCTTGTGTGACTAGGTTGCCTATGGTTGGCTGTAAATTCTTCAAAGATAATAAGAGTAATGAGGAAGCAATGGCCCATTTTTTCAAAGATGACGAATGGAGTAAACTCATCAAGATGGAGGCTTGGGGCTATGAATGGAAGTCTCTCAAGTTCATATATGGGTGAATATTGTGAAAATAATAATGTAGTATGTGACTCTGAAAGGTAGGTTCATTTCTATCCTTGGCCATTATTTTACTCTTTTAAATCATTTAAGGCATGGGCTATTTATTTCCTTTCCATTCTTTCTCTTGTCCTCCATGGAGGTCTTTGTATATGCACACTTAGAAAATAGGAGGGCACTAGTCCTACATGAGGGACTTATTTTGTTAATTATCAAGCATGTAAAGGAGGGCACCAGTCCTACATGAGGGCCTTTTTCTATTAATTATCGAGCATGTAAAAGCCCTCATCGCTGCCTCATCAATTAAGGGCAAGGAGAAGAATCTTAGTGAGGATTCTATCTCTTTTGGATCAGATACCAGTGTGGCTAAAGAAGAGGAGTGGAATGATGAAGGTGAGGATGGGACCCCTCCCTTGTGGCTTCCCACTCTAAAAAGAGGAAGAAGTGTAGCTCTAAAGGTAAATGAGCAACCAAGTGACTCATTATACATGATTCAAAGTCCTAGTTTAATGGTGATGACACAAAGGTGGGCTCTGGGGATTCAATTCCCAAGGATGATGCTATGGACATTGGTCAAGGTGATACCAAGGTTGGAGGTAAGGAGGAGGGATTTCAAGAGAATGTGATGGACATGGAGGCCAAGGATAAGCCTAGAAGGGTTTCCAAGTGCATCACCAAGATGAAGAACCGAGCCTCAAAAGATATGGTAAAGGATACCATGAAGCTCAACAAGGAGAAGGCTCTAGAGGAGAAGGTGGTGGAAATTGATGATTCTACAGTTTAGAACTCTCCTAATGTGGAACTTGTGGGTGAGAACAATATAGGAGGAGGAGGATGTTGAGCAGAAGCAAGTGAAGTTTGAGCCTCTAAAGGTTAACCCCTTGTCGGAGGACTTCTCCTATCTTAATGATGAATCAACCTCCATGTTTGAGCTTCTTGAAATGGTGAGGGTGGGGGCCACTGGCACTTTCAAATTGGAAAAATGTACTCTGTAGGAATTCAATAGGGTCAACATCAAAATAAGGGGATTGAAGGAGAATTTGTAGAATATTCTGAAAGGTTCAGCCTCAGATATTTTAATTGACAAAATTGTTGATCTTGAGTGTTTGTTCACCGATTTCAAGTCCCTTTGTGAGCAATGTTTAGCTGGTTTAGAATCCAAGGTATTGGATACCAATGTGGATATCAAGAAACTTCTCCATGCTTGTCATATTGTAGAGAAGAATAGTACAAACTATTTGGAAGTCTAGTTTCACAATGTTGAGATGATGGAGTTAGAGTGTCCTTGATGAAGCTGCATTCTTCAATGGAGGACCTTTGCTAGGAAAGATATTCAACCACACAGAAAGTGTTGCAACAATGGAATGCAAATAGATATTCTATTATATGTTGATGTGATATGTTACAAGATTGCATGTGCTTGATTAAATAGGCAAGAGTGAGAACCTAAAATTCATAATCTATGTTTCCAAGTGTCAAAATCATACTACATGTGACAACATGTGAACCTTATCTAGGAAATGATAAAAGATTGAGATAAGTTCTAGAAGGAGAACACATCTTCTAGAAGAAATCTTATCCCTACAAACATGGAAAGGGGAATTACCCCATTATTAATTATTTATCTAATCCATACAACCTAGGACTAAATAATGTAAGACCTAAGTTAACTTATGCTAGTGTAATAATTAATTAATTGCACTAACACCCCCCCATAAGTGCAACTTAGGGAGGAAATGAAATGATTTTGCAAAGATGATGGGTCTCGGCTATGAGGCCATGTTAGGCACCCATTTACATGATGAAGATGAAAGATGCAAAAAATCTCTCACAACTGAAGAAAAGGGGAAAACCCAGTGGGAACAAAACCCCTCTCCAAAAAGGAGATGAAAAAGAAAAAAATGATGGAAGAGTGATGATTGGAGGACTCAACATCACCCCACCAAGGACTACAACCATCACAAAGATACAAAAAGAAACAAAAAATAGGCGACTAGATATACCCCCATAAAGGAGAGTAGTCCTCTCTAGGATGTTTTCAAAACTCGTGATGAAATGAGAAGCCAAGTCAGCAAGACCTAATGTGAACCCATCCCAATGCCACAAGTCTGAAGAGATGATAAAAGATTGAGATAAGTTCTAGAAGGACAACACATCTTCTAGAAGGAATCTTATCCCTAAAAACATGGAAAGGGGAATTACCCCATTATTAATGATTTATCTAATTTATGCAACCTAGGACTAAATAATGCAAGACCTAAGTTAACTTATGCTAGTGTAATAATTAATTAATTACACTAACACGCAATATTAGTGAGCTTAGAGAGGACCAGTTGTATTTTCTGAGTTAATGGAGAAGGAAGAATTGATCAAAGGTAAAGGGAAAAAAGGTGTGAAGGATGATGGTAAAGGCCCTACTGCTAGAGGATTGGCTGACTGGAAGAAGTCCTTTGAAGCTGAGAAAAAAAAATTGTTGGACATGATTGGGCTACATAGGAACCACGAACTTGAGGTGGCCAACACCTTAAGTAGTATGAAGTAGTGTCCTGTTGTCTATTTTTTGTTAGATTTTTTGCTGCTGGGTCTCAGTTTCTTTCCTATTATTTTGTTGTTTTTTTGCTGATGGTTGTTGCTATAGTTTAGTGTTTTATCTTTGGAGCAGCATTTTGTAACTTCTAGTGTTTTAGGTTTTGTGTTGCTGCTGATATTTTAGTTTAGCATCTTTTGAGCAACACTTTATACCTTAAGTTGTAAAGGGTTTTGGGTCCCTTCAAAACCTATTGTTCCCTCATAATAAAAGCATATTATATTATACTATAATATAATATGTTAGATAAATATAATATAATATAATATGTAATCATTGAACCTCCTTTAGGTGCAAGTGCTAGTGAACCTCTTTTATGCTAATAGAAAACTAATATATGTATGTTAATATGTTAGAGAGAGTGTGTTTGTGCATGGGTTCTACGGATGTCATGTGTTGCAAATTCTAGTTGTATGTGGCTAGATTAAATAGTTAATAATAAGTGGTAAATAATGGAATGAAATAAACTTAGACAAATCTAAATTTTTTCCTTAAAGAAATTAAGTATTATATAATTGTCAAATATTTGCATACAATTTAAAACATAAAGCAATGCAAATGAAAAAAGAGAGTTGTCATCAAATTGACAAAAAATAAATGGAAATAGAATGTTCTCATCCAATTGGAAAATCAATATTTATCTAGCTTTTATGTGATAAGTGAGATTTTGGAAGCTTTTACCATTAAATGACAATTGTTTCACCAGTAAACGATAGCTAAAACTTGTTTTTTGATGACTCAATAGATATTTTTCTATAGGCGTAATTCTTGAACCTCCTTTAAGTGCAAGTGTTAATAATATAAATATACTAACACTTGCACCTAAAAGAGATTCAAGGATTATTTCGATAGAAAACTATATGTATGTTAATATGTTAGAGAGTACATGTTTGTGCATGGGTTTGTATGGATGCCATGTGTTGTGAATTCTAGTTGTATGTGGCTAGATTAAATAATTAATAATAAGTGCTAAATAATAGAATGAAATAAACTTAGACAATCTAGATTTTTTCCTTAAAGAAATCAAGTATTAACTAATTGTCAAATATTTACATACAATTAAAAACATAAAGCAATGCAAATGTAAAAAGATAGTTGTCATCAAATTGACAAAAAACATTGGAAGTGAATATAGAATTCTCCCATCCAGTTGGAAAATCCATATTTATCTGGTTCCTAGTGATAAGTCAGATTTTGGAGGCTTTCACTTGATATTTTGGAGGCTTTTACTATTAAATGGGAATTGGTTTACCATTAAATGATAGCTAAAACATTTTTTCCAACAACTCAATAGTGGTTTGTAGGCATGAGACTTGTTCCAAGTGAAAATCTCACACTAGTAGCCTATCAACTAAATATGTTATAGTATAATATAATATAATAATAATAAATATACAAAATAATATAAACATAACATATTAAATAATATAATATAATAATATTAAATTATAAATAATATACTTTAGTATCAATATAATATAATATAACAATATTAATATAATATACTATATTAATATTAATATAATACAATTTAATTCAATAATAATCTAAATACAATACAATACATAATAAATATTAATTAAATAATATAACATAATTTAATATTTTAATGTAAATATAATATTAATAACTATAATATATTACAATGTATTATAATAATATTAAGTTATAAATAATATACGATACGAATAATTATAATCTAGTATAATATAATATTGATATGATTTAATATTAATATGGTATGATATAATATAAAATAATATAGGATTACGATTAAGATTAGATAAGATTATAATTTACTTGGGTTTCAATTACAATTAAGTTTATGGTTCAATTAGATTTAAAGTTCAATTAAATTATGATAAAAATTTATATAATACAATATAATTTAATATAATATAATAAATAATATAAATTTTATTTAATATAACAACATAAATATAATTTAATATAATAATCTAAATATAAATATAAGATAATATAAAAATATTAATATAATTCAAATTAATTTATTATAATATTAAAATAATATAATATATTACATTATATTATATTATATATTAATATTAAATAGCCTTATAAGAATATATCTCATATATATTAGAACTTGACAATGAACGAAGAGTAGAATTAAAAATAGAAGGCTTTAGAGTTAAACGATTCTTGAGTTGGGGAGAAGATTTTTGCAGCCCTTTAAAGGAAAACATTGGATGCCAGTTAAAATTGAAAGTTTTAACGGACCGAAGATTGTTTTTCACAGGTTTCAGTTTCTCACATGCCTGACAGACAATTACATTTGCAGGGTGGCAGCTGTTGCAGGTCTGCTGCATGTGGTATGATTCAACCGGATGATGACGAAAGGAACTCATCCAAAAATTATAATGGCCGACATTACAAACATAAATGTATCTGCAGTACTTCGTCATCTTCGAAGATTCCTGTTAGCTCCTCAGTCATTTCTTTCAAGCAATAAGATTAATAGTAGCTTAAAGACGGAGATTAACAAATTTCAAAAAGGCGAAGCAGAAATGGACAAGACAGAGGGAGTTAAGGCGCTTATTGGTCCTCCTCACGACCACTTCGGGGAACCCTGTAACATAAAGAACAATAGAAACGACGGAAAAAAGTTGAAGATAAGACTCTTCAGCCATGAAAAAGGTCGTCCCCATTGCCTAATAAATTCTTACATCACAGCTGAAAAGAACTGAAATCACAGCATGGTCCTAGTACTATCATCACATAACACAACTAGCCACGTATAACCAGAAAATGGCATTGGATTTACAGCACCAACCGAACAATACTTGCTCACAAATGGGTCTAGAACAATTCTATCCTAACCACACAATCGAGTAATATGTCCAATCTAAGAACAAACATAGCATGGCCCAACGATTTGACAACTCAAGTCACCACAGTGGGACTAACAAGGCCTCGTAAGTCATAACCTCTGAAGACAATATGGCCATTATTTGCATGGATGTCAAGGAATTCTCTAATGATAACGACACTACTTGTGGAAAGAATGTAATTGGTCCAGGAATGTAATTTGACAAGTCAAGTCACCACAGTGGGGCTGACAAGAGCCAATACCCTCTGAAGAAAATATGGGCATTATCGGCATGGAAGTCAAGGAATTTTCTAATGATAAGGGCACTACTTGTGGGGAAGAATAAGTCGATTTGCTAGAACAATATCAGTGTTCAAATGAAGGCATTGGTCCTAGAATATTTAAAATTTTGATTAAGGTTTTTTCATATCTAGAAATGCTAAAAGAAAAACCTTCTAAATCTCTTGTGGATCACTATGAATGTACTTAAAATGAACTTAGACTCAAATTTCTTTGTTATGATCTTTTATAGGTGAAAGCACCATTACTACAGTAGGTGTATAAGTCATTTCAAATTATATTCTTTATCTAATATATTTCTTTTAAGATTTTGTAGGATTTTGAGTGGGAAATATCATTTCTATAGCATGTGAAACCACCATTACGATAGTAGGTGCATAAGTCATTTCAAAATATAATCATTATCTAATAGATTTCTTCTAAGATTTTGTAAGACTTTGAGTGAGAAATATTATATCTATAGCATGTGAAAGAACCATTACGATAGTAGGTGTATAAGTCATTTCAAATTGTAATATTTATCTAATAGATTTCTTTTAAGATTTTGCAGGACTTTGAATGAGAAATATTATTTCTATAGCATGTGAGAGCACCATTACGACAGTAGATGCATAAGTCATTTCAAACTATAATCTTTATCTAACATTTTTTAAAAGATTTTGTAGGACTTTGAGTGGGAAATATTATTTCTATAGCATGTGAAAGCACCATTACTCTAGTAGGTGTATAAATCATTTCAATAGCATGCGAAAGCACCATTACTATAAGTTTCAATGTCTTAGATTAGAGGTTTGTCAAGCTTTCATGGTTTAGAATGTTAGCTTTAATGTCTTCTTTGTCTTTGTTTATAGTGAATGATCTTATTGGGATTGATGCTTAGTGGGCTAAATATGCCTTGAATTCATATGGATCAAGTGTAGTTAACCTATACTATGTCATTGGTTATAGTTACAATTAAAAATCGGCCAAAGATCAAACAAGAACATGAAACTTGTAGAGGGTAAGACCCAAACGGTCTACACAAAACACCGGGAAGAGGAACATGCCTTGTGGATTACAACACACACTTAAACTGGTCTTAAACACTCTTTATAGTATCAAACTTCAACGAAAAAAATTTGCAGCTTCACACATTTGAAATAGGTCGACCTTTTAAGTAAGAAAATGTGAAACTTGTAGCGTGTCAGCCATTACAACTTGGTGGTGCACATGAAAGATCAAACACTACTTTCGCTTCTGCCGAATGAATTTTCATGAACCATACAACATCTTCAAACACTTTAAAGACTCTGCACAAACTCCAAATCATGGCGTATTCTTTCAATATATCTCAATCAACTTGGAAAAATCATAACCCAACGATACCTTCATTTTGGATCATAGCTTGTTCTAGAGAAACAAAAAAACACTATGCAAAGCAATAAAAAACATCACATGATCTTCATGAATACTCTCCACCATCCAATTCACCACTTCATAAAGAAACAACTTAGTGTAAGCCAAAAGAATTTGAAACCACACATCAAACAACACAGTCCTACACTTTGTCATATGGTCATGTGGTTTAGAAGTTAAGTGCAGTAGCATTGGTTCAACCCCAACACTAAATAAACCTACGCATTAATTTTATTCTACCAGTTTTTAAAGAAAAGGGGGATAAAGAATGCATAAAAGGGAATAATGATGAATCAAGATTAGAATGTGTTTCTTCATAATCTCTACAACACATTGAGTTAATCAAACTACTAATGAAATTCACACAACTCTTTGTTATGCTAGTTCCCAGAGAGTTGCACGAAAGTTAGAGTTTTGGATACACCAAGAGGAGAAATTGATCCATAGTTAGATTTTTCAAATAAATTTTAACATACCATACAACCTGAGAAAACATAGAAAAAATTGTGCTAATATGAAGGCAAGAGGATTTACATAATACATTAGAAGTGAGAAAAGAATTAGCAATTTTATTAACATAGTGGCATGGAAGCTAGTTTATCTTATTTTTTATTAGGTAAGCAACATTTACAGGGTATTGTACCCTTCACAAAGAGCCACAAGGGCCAATAGAGTTCAAGACCAAAAAAGCATAAAAAACACAAAGCCAAAAAACAAACACAACAAACCAATAGTAGATGGACAAACAATGGACCAACAATAGACTAACTGGCATCTTCCCAGTTTCTAGACAAGAGATTAACAACATCATCTCCGACCCATTCCTGATGGTCTTCAGCCTTTTTCATGTCCATTTTGTCCTTCATAACCACCGACAGGGTACTGGTAACACAGTGAACTAGCTTAATCGTGAAGCGGGTCAACCCACATAATTTTTTGTCCAATTTATCGAATCTTTCCTTCTGCACATAGAGCTTCTCCCCTCCAACCGCAGTCTTGCCAATATCAACATGCTCAACATCCAACGGTTCCAAAGACTGAGAGGCCGATACCTCCTTTTGAATTTTTCCCATGTTGGGAATGGAGCTAGGACCTCTAGCATGCTCCTCCTCCTCACCCATAGACTCCTCTTCATCCCTGTTATCTTTGTTGTCTGACCACTCCTCTTCCATATCCAAGTCTTCAACCTGCACTTTTTTTCTATTCTTGGCCAGCCTACCAGAGTGCCGAATGATGTCATCACAACCAATCACCACCATCTCTAAAACCACTGTATCCCCCATGGAGTCCTTGCTCACCACATTTTTACCTTTGTTCAGAGGCTCCTTCAAACTCTTACCTTCCTCCTTTCCTTTCTTTTTCAGGGTGGGCTTGCTAGCAGTTTTGGCAGGGTTGATTTGAGTTCACAAAGAGTGGCTGCCATACTAATTTGGGCTGCTCCCTCATTCCCCTTAAGCTTTTTAGTAGTGGGTTTTGGTTTGTGCATGTTAGCAGGGACCAGACAGTTTTTCTTGATAGGGCCTTTGGACTCAGCTGGAGATAAAATGGTCACATTGGGAGGCTAAATCTCTTCAATGCAGACAACTGATATGGGTTTTGACAGATATAAAGCAAGATGGAAGTGGTAGAGCCTCAAAATGAGGCCCTGGTGGAACAATAGGGGAGGAGGGTCATTAGGATTCAGACTAGCTAGTTTATCTTGTTATGCCTTAGTTATTTTTACCCTTTTCTTCATTCCTCATTCCTAGACCTGGCTCCTTCTATTATGTTTGTTGAATACTTTGTTAGAGGGTATTGTGAAAGATTAGCCTACTTTGGGATGTGGGACCCTCAGTTATATTTGGACTTGTATCAATAGCCTAAAAAACCTTGCTAAAAAATTTCCTATGAGAACTTAGCCAATATTCAACCTTTGTGAAACTTTATCTTTGATTAGAACATGTGCGACTTCACCTTCCATTAGGATGTACCTAATACCTTGAAATTTTTTACAATGTCTTGAAGCCACTTAGATCTTTGCAAACTTCTTCCTCATGGAACCCTTATTAGTATCCATCATATCCTATTCACCTCAAAACACCCACGAGGTCTTCTAAAACCCAGAAAACCTCACAAAGACATAACTTGGCCATTTCTTACCAAAATATCTCCAAATTTGAATTAGAGATACCCATTTGGGCCTTTTATAAGAGAAGACCCTTAGATAACCCTAAAAATTAGCAATTATTTATTTATTTATTTAAATTTGGGTAACTAACCAAGGTGAAGGGAAGGAAAAACCACAACCAAAGTATAACTTGACATAATAACCCACACAAATTTCTCAGGCCACTTATAATTAGTGGGAAGATACAAGGAGTCACAAAGTGACAAAATTTTGGCAACTTCTATGGGATGTTTTCCTACTAAAAAATGAATCCAAAATCCTTAAATATTCATTAGGAATAGGAGTCACATGGCCATAACAACTGAAAGGGTTGCCTTAAACACCACAAAACAGAACATGTGCAAAAATAATTTGGAGGAAAACAATAAAATACCTAGATCATGCGTTCCCCCTAATGAGAATACAAAGTCTACAATAACACTTCTTGGAAAATACCAACTAAACTAATATGTACATGATTTCTTACAATTTTACCTTAAAACAAGGCTTGAGGTGTATCCCATTTACGAGAATTGGAAGAACTTCACTATCCAACCTAGAAAGTGTTGAACACCCAGAATCCTGAGAGGGAGGGTGAACCAATATTCTCTAAAACCACTTAAAAATTTAAACATTCATTCCACATAACATATTTAATTTTCAGTAAGAAAGGAAAGTATGAAATCAACCATCAACATCACACATGAACACCATATTTTTACATGGAAAACCAAAAAAGAGAAAAAACACAGTGAGGATTAGCTCACAATATATTATAACTGGTTATGAGATATTACAAAATTGCTAAATATAGGTGGGCTCACTATCCTAGTGGACTCACTACCCACAAAAAGAAGAAAAGATAGAAGAGAGTGGTGGCACATAGCCGTGATTTGAACTATTACAATTGCATCTACAATATGTATGAATTATAGTTCCATTGAAGCTCAATATATTGACTTTATACACTTCATATTGATATACACTAACACTCTACTCTACTCTGCATTCATCTCACACTCTCACAATTTGCAACAACAATATATATCTTCACATCTTCCTTCTCAAAAATAAAAAAAATAAACTCACATATATATCCATCTTAATGTTAGACATCAATTAGGTTGGCCTAATTAGATGTATCATACAAAATATACCTTATCGGCTTAACCCATACAACACATACTTTAATTCAAAATTTTAACACATTTGATAAGTCAAGGTGGACCAATAATAATATCCTTATAACAGATCAATACTTATTCAAACTCCACAATAATCAAAACTTATTAGGTTGGTGTCAGTAATGACCTAGCATCAAAACTCACCAACTGTTCAACCACAAACAATATAGGTAGTCCTCAAAACTTCATGCCACTTGGAATTTAGATACATCTAACACCTATCAACACTCCCATAAATCTACAAAACTAGATACCAATCCTTGGCATCTATACACTATACAAGAAACACTATCATTGGAAAACCAGAGCTTTTGTCACCCATAACTTCTACTCTAGAAACCAAAACAATGTGAAACTCTGGAATTAAACTCCACTACCATCCAACAAAATTACATAAAAACCACAAAGTAAGAATCTTCACAAAAAACCAATGCAGACCAAATTACCAGATGTCCTATACACAAGAATACCTATTTTGACACCTAGTCAATTTTTCACTACAATTGGTTACACCAAATAAAAACTTCTTACAAATAAACATTAGATAACCATCTTCAATCATGCTCAAGCTATACAAAATTATTTTCACAATGATCTTCATATTGAATCACAATGTTGACATCAATGACAACATTGTATTGCATAATGTGCAACTTGTATTCATACCTCATGCTCATGTTGTTATTAAGTATATCAATGAAAAACTTCTTATTCTTCCAACACAAAGATTAAATGCATTGGCCTCTTTACAGCTAGTGATGACACATGGACCACACTAGATGGAATTAAATTTTGCATGCCTTCTAGCCTTGGCCTTATATGCATCCCATTTTATCACCAAATCTCTCTCCTTGAATACTTTGTTGACAACCTTCTTATCAAAATTCCTCTTGAAATATGATTAGTGAGTCTCAAGGGTATGCATGGCCTTGCTTATTATCTCCTCCAAAGTTATTATCTTAGCTAGCCTCACTGCCATTGCATCATTTTCTAACATCTCTAATTACCAACACAATATAGTTTCAATTATCAACATCTACAATATCACAATATTAGAATTATTTAAATATAAAAGATTAAAATTCAACATTATATTTCACTTTTTGACTTAATGAAAATTTTAATTAAATTAAATATTAAAATAAAAAAATAAGAATTTAATCACATTAAAATTAAAATGTTAAATATTTCAAATGTAAACTTTAAAATTTCATCAAAAAATACATAGAAATTTAAATTCAAAATTATGGAATTAAAAAAATATATTCAAAACATAAGTTATCTCTTACAACATGAGACCAAGCAAGATTGAACACATGACAACATAATGGAAATTCATCTAACTACAAGATTACTATGAATGTGATAAATCAACTAACATGCAAAACCATGACATAATAATATGTGACAAAAATAAAATGTATTGGAGTGAAAAATAAATGTGACAAAATCAAATGGTCGTAAAATGTGACATGGTGATAGAGTGATACAATGAGAAAGTACATTGTACAATTTGTAACAAGCTAGACTTGATGTATGATGCTATATGTAATTCTTAAAAGCATCGTGACACATCACTGCATGTGACATTCCAACAATATGTGCTAGGTGAATGAACTAAATACAATTTGTGATAAAACACCAAAAGAATGAACATCAAAAAACCAATCACAAGTGACTAAAATGATGTTAGTAGTGCGACTCAACAAAGAATTGCAAGAAATGGTTCCCAACTTCGACAAGAATTTTGGACATGTTGTGAAAGGTCACAACACCTCCACACTTTATCTTTATCATATCCTTAATTTTATGCATTCCCACACATTCACTCTCATTAGACATTAATTACATTTATCTTATTCAATCATGTTCATATATTCAATCTTGTGGAGTTCAATTTCAACCTGAGCCACTTGTGATCGACCCCCAAAATTCAAATTCTCAAATTTATTTCTTTTTCTGAATTTGGTGACTTGTGCTTACTAGCTATTATGATCTAACTTGGTATGTGTTTGTTAGATTATTTCTATGTATTTGTATTTTAAGACATTCAATACATGGAATTGATTAAAAAGTAATTAGAGAGCTACATGAAGAAATTTTTATAGTAGTATTTTAATTTATGGAGCACAAAAAGGAATCCATTGAATTGTAATGTGTATATAGGACACTTGCATGCTTGAGAATGTTATCTTTGAACATTTACCCAAAGCTGTAAAACTATTCTAACAAGATAACTGACCTCAGAAAACTATCTCATAGAATTCAACAACTTCCCCGAACTATTTTCATATACCACCAGTATACTAAAACTTAAACGTCTTTAGATATAAAAAAATCAAAATAATAAAAATTGTAAAACTTACATACAATAAAAGAATTGGAAAAAACTATAAGTACATGTTGATCAACAATAACTATTGTGATTATAAGTGTGCAAGATGTCAAATATAACATGAAAATCACTTGTCAATGAGCTTCCTTTATCATATTTTAATCCATTAGAGTAATAAAGTTTCATTGTTGGCTTAACTAGGACACTCTAAGAATCTTTGACTACTTAGGTATTAGATGTGGACCCGTTACACCATCTATTTCCTTGGTCATTGTTACAATATATGGTTTGACACACATACCACATGCCATAGACCTACTACAACCACCACCCTACAAATGTAATTGTCTATCAAACAGTAAAAAACAATGTATGTGTGTTTTGGTTGTAACTTTCTTGGTCTCTACTTGAAAACAAATTTTAATTGGCATCCAATATTTACGTTGAAAATTTTGCAAAAATCTTCTCCCCAGCTACACCATGCTTACCATTATGACTATCATGCACTTCTCTTTGATTTGTGTTCCTTTACTTTTTCATGTGTTGTGTACTAAATTTGATAGAATGTTTTAACAAAATTACATAGTGATAAATGGTACACTCTTGTATTTAGTTTGGCTCATTCTTCAATCTTTATCAAGTCTTAATAAAATCTATTTGCACTTCCATTCATTTATCTTTATCACATCCTTAATTATATGCATTCTCACACTTCACCATCATTAGCCATTAATTGTACCTAGCTTATTACTCATATCCATATACACATTCCCCACCTTAGAATTTGTGTCATCCTATCTCGAATCAATCCCTTGGAGCTTAGTTCCAACCCTAAGTCACTCATGTTTAACCCCATAATTTAAATTCTCAAATTTAGTTCTTTTTCAAATTTTGGTGACTCATGCTTACTAGCTATTATGAGCCAACTTGGTATTCATTTGTAAGATTTATCTCTATGTATTTGTATTTTAAGACATTCTATGAGGAACTAATTCACAAAATGATTAAAGAACTACAAAAAGAAATTATTTTGGAAGTTTTTCAATGTGGAGCAAATAAAGGCACCCATTACATCATAAATTACATATAGCACACTTGCATGTCTAAGAATTTTGTATTTGAACATTTATCCAAGGTTGTAAAACTGATTTAACAAGAAGGTTGACCTTTGAAAACTTGACCGACAGAATTTGACAATTTTCCCAAACTATTTTAAAATGACACTAATAGTTAAACATCTTTAGATATAATATACTAATACAACAGAGATTGTAAAACTTGCATACAATAAAAGCGTTGGCCAAAACTAGAAGTAGCCTCTTGATCTACAATAACCATTGTGATCATAACTGTGCAAGATGTTAAATATAAGAAGAAAAAGTGGCAATGGACCTACATCACCAACTGAATACTACTTGCTCACAATATGTCAATAGCAATTCTATCATAACCAACATCTATGAATGGGTTTTGTGGACAAGATCTAGTAATATGTCCAACCTAAGCACAAACATAGCATGGTCCAACAATTTGGTCTACCCAACTTCTGAAAGCTCAGGTCACAATAAATACTAAGGGTTAAAGTAGGTGGATATGCTAGAACAATATCAATATTCAAATGAAGGAAGGAAACACCTGGTCTGAGCATGTCACCATACACTATTATTGACAGAGATTTTCCATGACCTGCTAGTGATATTAGTGCCAACTCCTAGAATTCTGGGAGAATATGTGTCAAGGAAGGAAACACCTGCTACTAATTTTGCATTGCATTAACTAAATATTTTCCAATTTGATCACAAACTTCCATGTTAGGGGGATTTGAGATCGGGAGATGGGATGACTCTTAAAGACCCTAGAGATATGATGGAGACAAGGCCTTTGAATGAAGGTCCATAGTGTTGGGTTAAGTGAAGCCCAAATTAGCATGTTGCCTTCATAATTTGAAATGATTTCTCATTTTGTAATTACTTCTATTGTCATGCTTGGCAAATTTAGAAGTTGTATATGGGTAAGTGCACCAAGATGGTCGCACTTTTGTGGCCAAATAAGAAAAAATGTGCCATAACGTGAACGCGTTATAACGAGAACGCGTTATAACGCGAACGCGTTATGTCTTTTTAAAAGAAAAAAAAAAGTGAATCCAAATATCATTTTTCATTTGCTTTTTACTGTTTTTCATCTCCGCCCACGGCCAAAAACCCTGCTTTACGCGCTCGCGTTGTTGGAGAGGTGATTTCTTCACATTTCATCAACTTCAGTTGGATTTTCTTCACAAATATGGTGCCACGACGACGAAGAGATGCAAGAGGTAAGTTTTGTTTGGTATTTGTTATGAATTTTTTAGTTTTAAATTGATTTTGTTTGTTTTAGTTTAGAAATGAATGATTTTTTTTTAATTTGTAGGAAATCCTCAACAAGAGGAGGAAAATCCTCAACCAAATCAGCCTCAACAACAAAATCAACCTCCCCCACCATTCTCTCAATACCCTCTTGGCACTCAAGAAAATTTGAGGAGTGAAATTGAAAACAATAGAAAAGAAGTTGAGGATCTTATTAGTAGGTTGAGTGATCAAAATTCTTCAACCACAGAAAGAATACATCTAGCAGATTCATTAAAGGATTTGTTAAAAAATGTAGATGCAATTAGCCAACAAATATCTGGATGGATAGGAGGGAAAAATAGGAGGGAAACATTGAGGGCATATTATGCAGACAAATTATCATATAAACAAGTAAAAGATTTAAAGATTACTAAAGGCGATTTGTGCTCTCTATTCATTGACCCTAAAACAAATCAAAATCTCACCCCTCAATGCAAAGAGGTTTCCTATTCATTGGTGCCACCACCAAGAGATTAGGAACCGTTTTTATAATGGTATATGGTCTTTGATTACCCACCGTGCAATAACTGTGAAGTCCCCCAATATTTTCTTAGGAAATTATACTGTGAGTTTGTGTTGAACCAAATCCTGAATTATTTTGATATGAGGGAGTTTCAAGGGAGAGGTGGGGGGTCAGCACAGGATAGGCCCGGTGCACAGCCAGATCCTACACGACAGGGGAGACGACATCTCGCTAGGCACCCTCGTGAGCAGATTGTGATGCCTTGAGTTGCAAAGGAGAGTGTTGATGTAGAGACTTTGCAGGTGATCACATCCTTGACTTCGAGTGTCATCCACCACACTAGCCCCATTGTACAGCACAATCCAGGGGAGTCTTGGTGGTGGCCTTCGAACCATGTGTGTCGATCTTCGCGAGCCACTTGTTACGTATGACCCTACCGGCCCTCGGGGAGGGTGCTATCACGAGGATCCACGCTTCTCGTGGGCCATCCTGTATGCATCTATAGGGATGGAGAGGGTGGCTGAAATTCTGCATGATGCATATGGTATTGATATCAGGTAAAATTCAACATGTTCATTGAATTTAGTTTATTAAATTTCGATTGTGAAATGCAAGATTAACTAATTTAGTTTTATTATTTTAATAAAATTGCAGGGTCATAGCGTTGAGCCTGGATATACTAGTCATCAGCCTGTTTATTTTTGTAGTACACCTATTAGTGGGGTATGTAAAGTTAGTAAACAATTCTAAATTTAGTACACATGTGTTAATAGCATTGTTTTACGAATGGTATTTTAATATGTGATTTTGGATGTTGAACAGGGTACTGTCGAAGGATTGAAGGGAACACCTTCCGAGTGCGAGTAGATTTACTCAAACATTCACGGAGGTAATATAGAATAAAGAGAACTTAACTAATGAATTCTAAGTTTAATCTAGATTTGTGTATATATAGTCATAAGAGTATATGGGTTCACTAGGTTATTATTCAAGCTTTTAAGAATCGTCCTACTATGATTGTTTTTCTTAGAATTCCTACACTAGCAAGCTATATATAATAAAAATTTAACATGGAATTGACAAAGGTAGAGCTACATTCTACTCCATCCTATATAATTTTTTGTGATGTCAACGTAACCAAGAATAAGACTATGGATGTCCTACATGATGTCAATGTAACCAAAAATAAAACTTCTATCCTTGACCCTATCTATTAGCCAAGACTCCTTCAATATCTCCTAGATGCTTGGAGATGCTTAAGACTAGGTCAAAATACCCTATATTCTCTTCATTTGTTGCATAGCTCATCAAGTTTCCCTATATGTTCTCTAACTAATCATGATTGCATGGAAAGAAGTTATAAGTATTCATTAAACTCTCAACTATTGGAGCCTGCTCAAACTTTCCCATAGGATGTGGAAAATCCTTAGAAATGATTAAATTCCCTAATGGGGTGTGGGAGATCTTTTAGGAAAACATTTTGACACTAATTTGATCCATTGAATTCTTCTTCATTCTTATATATTCCTCAGTATACCTTTGCAATACCCTATCATACCCTAAATCCCTGCCATTCATGTCCTTGTTAGCTAGCATGTAGGTGATATAGTATGGTGTGTTTTATGTCTTCTTTTTTCATTTTTCTATACAGTCCTCTTTTATCTCACTACTAGGTCCTCACATAAAAAGAAAAGAAAAACATTGCTTCTTTTTCTCATCTAAGGCCCCTAAGGTTTTAAACCCCTTAGATGCAAGGATTCAAAGCACATCAACCATGTGGTACAAATGACTAAATCCCAAAGACGATCTGTAGCAATGAAAGAGTTTGGAAAGGTAGAGAGAGCTGCACTGGTGACTCGGGAGAAACTTCAGCTTTCAAAACAAGTGATTAGAGGACATGTGGACGGACAACATTTGGTGGAAAGGAAAAGAAAAGATGACTGAGATGGAGGCCCACCATACTTTGGATTTTGATATTCAACCATGAAGGTGACGAAGAGAGCTAATATCATGTATCAAAACATTAAGCATACATTCTTCTAGCCAATAGAGAAGGAGATGATTACTTTGCTTCATTTTCATTTGCATAACCTTATCATGGCATGGGAACCAAGAAAACCAAGAATGTCTAGTTTTATGTGGAGGTAATGGATGTGATCCAAACTTTGGGAGAAGCGAAGGTCAATGTGATCTTGATGAAGTGGGAAGAACAACTAAAGAGAGAACAGGAAAAATAAAATCAATACATAGTTTCAAGGATTTGTCAAGCGAGTAAGAGAGCTATGGGAGCAACCTCATCTAAAATATTTTGAACTAGAGTTTTATATAGCATTTAGAGAGCTTGGTTTTCATGGAGTTCCTTTCAAATCCTCTGCTTTTATTATTCCTATGGTAAATTTTTTGGTAGAGTTGGTGGAATTACCTTTCTTAGTAATCACTATTAGTGAGATTGAGATTGTTAACCTTGAGAGAGTAGGACTTGGGAAAAAGGGATTTGATATGGCTATTGTTTTCAAATAATTCAAGGGAGATGTACTCCATATGTATGCCATTCCTCAATCTTCACTTGATGGCATCAAGGAATGGAATGAACTCCGTGGATATAAAGTATTATGAAAGTAGAATGAACTTGAATTGGCAACCAATTTGTAAGACTATTACTGATGATCTAGATAAATTTATTGAAGATGTTGGTTGGGAATTTTTGAATATGGAAGCTAGTGATTTTGATTCTGATAATTTAGAAGAGTTAGATCAAGGATATGAACCCTCTAATGTAGAAGAGGAATCATAATTAGATTTCATATAGCCACCATCAAGAGTGTTACAAACCAATCAACAAGATGGAGGGAATTCTTATATAAGGATAATTTTCAATGTTGCAGGTACCAGCTTTAATGCCAACTACAATGGCAACATTGAAATTCCCTAGCAGTATTTATGTTAAGAAAATTTCCTTTAGATGCAAGGATTCAAAACACATCAACCATGTGGCTTAATTTATATCATAAGTTGTACCATGATGTTCACTATGCATTCCTCTACTCTTTCGATTGTCAAATGTGCCACTGACTTGTCATTGATCACCATCATATTCTCCTTTTCGTGATTATTTTCTCTATCATCTTTGGTATAAACACTTGACTATTATATTTAACTCAAGTGAGGAAACTTAAAAATCATAATGATAGGCCAAAGAAAGAATATTCAGTCTTTTCGTGGTAAAAGGAGACCTCAATTTAATCACTATCATCCTCAAAAGGTTAATTCCATTGTCAAACATTTATTGCATATCTTAAACTATGACAAGCATTTAATAAGGGTTTTGAAGAATAGGCCCTTGACAAGTTAGCTCCATCATTTTTTATTGTCGCTAAATCTTTATTTAGCTCTTACTCCATTCCTTGCAATAGTGATACTTGGATTTGTCATACTTAACTCAATTGGCTACTATCAAAGCTCCTTTTGACTAGATCATCTCTTCTTCTCATATTGGTTGTCATATTTTACATTGTGTTTTGATGCTTTTTCACTTAAAATTTGTCCTAAAGGGTCTTTTGTTTTTCAATGTGATTGTCCCAAGTTATTTCTAAAGGGTCTTTTTTTTTTCAATGTGATTGTCCCAAGTTATTGCTTTTTTAAAAATTGATAATCATATTGTTGGTTACGTTTCATTACACATCATTCAAACTCAAAGCATTACTTCAAATTCGATAACTATTTTGTGATTGAATAATTTTCTGTTTTATTTTCAGATGTTGGTGAGAGAAACACCGCCAAACATAACAAGGGAAATGGATATCGATGTTTCTACTACAATACAATCCTCGATGGCTCTAATAGGGGAGGTA